>JASDQU010312287.1:2889-13546 GCA_032191745.1 Picea mariana | reverse complement strand
GTAAGTTGTATAGTGATTCATGTGAGTAATCTGAAGTGATGTATCATTAGTCGGAGTGTCACGTTGCTTCAAATGGGAATGAACATGCTTCAGGTAGACTGATTCGAGTGAAAGTGATTTTTTTCCATTTATGCATGATCCAGAAACCCGCGATCTTGAAGAAGCTTATGTTTCTAGCTCTGTATTAGATTTAACAGTTCTCATTTCTTAAGGCTTCTTCTCTTCCTTCTTAGTCGCTTCTCATCGATTGAAGCTGTGAAATCATTGTCCAATACAGGGGAGCCTTTTTTGTTGCCTTCTTAGTCGCTTCTCATCAATCGAACTTGTGAAATCATTGTCTAATACAGGGGAGCGATCTTCAAATAAGAGGAGGTCCAACATAGGTAAATAAACTGCATATATTTCAAAACACAGGGTAATGGAACTGCCAAAAAAACAACCTGGGAAGGTAATGATCCGAATTCACCTACGCCGAGAAAACCAACATAGGCAAGTAATGTGCCAACCTCACCTTCTTGTTGGGTACATCAAGGAAGAAAACCAACTTAGGAAGGTAACGTGTCGACCTCACCTCACATGCTTATTTGTTACAACGAGGGAAAAAGGTCAAATGCGTGTCATGTTTTGATATGCTATGGACAAACGATTAAAGGTTGAGGAGAACACTCCCTTAAAATAATGCCTTCGGAGAAAAACTTATGATAGCATAGCTTTGGTGTGCTTTATGGAAGGTGTTGTGATGACTGTTTAGCTTCTGCATCCTTCTTTTCCTCTCAACAATCAATTTCAAAAGGTTTTTGTTTATTCTTGGAAGACGTCGAGTGAACTAGTTGTGTTGTCCATATTGAGCTTGCACTTTATAACCCTAGCCAATCATCTTATTTCAATGGACCATATCTTGCAGCTCTATTTGTCTAAATGACGTTTAATATTGGCATATATTACCAGAAATTGTCTTAGCTGAAAAAACAAAAGCACCGAACTCAAACTGTATACATGGTATACAACCCATATGAGCCTAATGCACTATGAAATACATGAGTGAGAGAGATCAACCAAAGTAATTAGTTGCAACTTTCCATGCTCAATTTATGAAGGTGGTTAAATTCAACTCGCACCCAGTTGTTAGAGAAAGCATCTGACATTTACAAGCTGTCAAATTTAAAGGGCGTTTTTTTAACATTCGATTTTTTTAATTTTTTCTCCAGAATCCAACAAAACAAATCTTGGTGAAATCACCATTTTTTTTTATTTAAATTGCATTTTTGAATGCATAAATGGACTCAACACCTTAAAAAACCCCATGGCACTCTAATTATACATAATCACTCAAATCTAGAGTTCCAACAATTTTTTACCAGATTTCAAGAAAAATTGATTGAAAAATATGCTCGTAAAAAATCCAAAAAATCAAATGTTTAGACTATACAAATTTAAAGCACAAACACCTAGTAGAGTGTGATCCTCTTATTAATAGTTGAAAAGGCATCAACCCTTCTGATTTCACCGAAACTTAACTTATGTGATAACATCTATATTTCCAAATTATTTCGGTAAGTATAAATGCTACCACATAGCCTTGTTTATAAAGTAAAATATATAAATTAATATAAATAACAAAAGAAAAACATGATAGAAATGATGAGATAAAGCTTTACTCATATGGAGGCGGAATTTAAGGGAGCAATGAAGAACGCTTTTCGAAAATTATATTTATATCTTCAGCGAGTAATGGAATATAATGTGTGATTGAATTGTTTCATATTATGTAATTTAGTGGAAATTAAATGTAACTCTCTTTTGTATCCTTGTGCATTATATGTTTTATAATTTATTTCAAGTTTATTTATGAAAAATTACGTACAAATCACATGAGTCATAGGGATTTAGATATATTTTTTATTATGATTTTTAATTATTGTTTAATTTAAGAAAAATAAGCATAAAGGTTATTATTCCTTGTCAGCGTAGAGGGACTATAGCGATTGATAATCCATTGACTTCATGATAATTCGTTGACTTCATGTTTATATGTTCTTTGAATATAAATTTTTGCATAATATCTATTGTTCGAACTAGAGAACTAAATATATTATTTTTTATATAATAAAAAAAACATTACATGTCATCATCTCATTGGAGAATAGATTCAAAGTCTTATTTCCAGCTTCTATTCCCAATGTTTTAAATGTTTAGATATCCAAAGTTTTGAGCATAGACGCTCTTTTTTATTTTTATTGAAATATTTACATACCGAGAGTTTTGAGCATTGACACTCTTTTTGAGGTACTTGAATAGGCCTGAAAGATAAATGTTTACATAACGTGAGGCCCTTAAATAGGCTTGACATCCTTAAATGTTTACTTAAATAGGACTATCAGAGTACATTTTTCCTCCAATTTTTGCTTACAATCTTGCAATGAATTTGGGCAATATTGTTGTGCACCGCCACTTGCATAGTCATCATATGTTTCATAATTCTTCTATACTTGAAATGAAATTTAGTCATCATTGAAGATACATATATTATTTATTGGTTCACTACTTTCTTCTTGTTCACTAGTTCTTTCGTTCGTTGGTCACTGCTTGTTGTTGTTTGGTTCAACTTTGCAAGGTTGAAGTCATGCACCTGCAGTTGGACCTGTTGGTTCTTTCTCACTGGTTTGTTGCTTGTTGCTTTCTTTTGTTTTCTTCAACTTTGCAGGGTTGGAGTCCTGCACTCATAGTTGGAGTTGTTTTTTCACTTTGTAGGGTTCAAATCCTGCACCCGCAATTGGACCTATGATTATGTCGTTCATCATTGACGAGTAAGTTTCAATACCATAGTTTCATTTATATTCGTTCTTTATTGTTTACTATTTAAAGTTTGCAAGTAAGAATGTTTAGTTATTTATTCATCATTCCTTTCCTGCAGAATTTCCATAGAGGTTGGCATGTCTTTCCCTCCCACTCTTAAATTGTGTTCTAATTTTTTTCTCCAAACACTGCACCATATGCATGCCAATGTTGTGTGCACAACTCCGGCTCTCATTTTTTCTAACATTACAAATCCTAGTCCTTTTCCTTATGTGACGAAGTGGAAATCTAACGCCTCCATTGAATAAGGAAATTATTTATCCTTCCCACCATGCCCTCGATGATATTCCCACCTTGCCCGGGAATGAGTACCTACATGCATTTGAAAAATGTCCTTGTAGAAGAAAACTGCAAGTAGGTGTAGAAGGGATAAGTATGATATGAAGGTAACCAAGCTGTAACAAAATTGCACACCATTGTCAAGCATTATCCATATTTATCGGTGACATATTTCAGTAAGTTATAAAGAGAAAGTTCCAAGACCTGAAATTTCTAGGACAGTGTCTACATTGTATAGGAATAGGAAAAGGAAAAAAAAAACTGAGACCTTGGAAAATGATGACATTGACTACCTCATGAGAAAAGACCCAGTGACATGTACTCATTACTATAGACATAGAGTAAATGCTTTGAGGAAATTGATATTTCATGCATATACAGGAAAAACTGCATATAATGAAGGTGGAACAATAGTCCACTCTACATTATTGATGCATTTTAACAAGTCGCATTTTCTTCCACTCAGTAAAGAAATGTTAGATACCTTGTCAAATATTTATGACGAACTACAACTTGTGTTCATAGATGAGGAATCCTTGATTGGAAGTCGTTTTTTATATTCCATTGACAATCGACTGAGAAACATAAAACATGCACAAGCCAAATACTTTGAAAATCTTGATATGGTATTATGTGGGGATGTTACCAGGCACAACCCATACAAGATTCTGTCATATTTGAGCAACCTATGGTCAACATGCAAACAATGACACATGAATTTTGGAAAGACAACATAAAATGATTTAAATTACATACTACAATGCGCCATCCAAATGAAAAAAATATTGCAATTCTAAATAGAATGCAGACAAACAAACAAACATGTGATGACTTAACATATATCAATTCAAGTTGCATGTGACCTACCCCGACTAACCCAACCTTCCCGTCCCTATTCTACAAGAATAAGGATGTTGCAGCACATAACAAGTATATGCTATCACTCATGCCTGGCAATGATATCATCATCAATTCAATTGATCTTGAAGAAGAAAACCATGGCAATGTACCATGTCATCAACATACAAAAACTTTCCCTTTGCATATTGTCCTAAAATTAGACATGCTAGTTGAAATATATTCATGTCACTATGAATCACGGGATGGTCCAGTGAATGGTGCAGATGGAATACTCAAATCTTATAGAAAAATAGAAAAATTTGATGTCCTCTGGATTAAGTTCCATGACCCGCACATTGGCCACGGACAAGCCAACAAGTTAGATTATCTATATAATTCAAACACTTCGTGTAAATGGACACCTATATTGTGAATATCAAAACCAATATCAACATCGGTAAAGACAGGTCAACTAAAGATTCGAAAACAGTTTCCAATTCAACTTTCATGTGCATGTACAATCCACAGATCACAAGGGATAACACTTGATAGTATTTCCTTCGACCCTGCTGGAATACGAATACATGGACTTGTATACATAGCCCTGTCCCATGTCAGAAACATAGAGTCCTTGTATTTTCTAAGAACTCTTACAAAAGATAACTTCAAATTCAAACATAAAGTCGATACTGAAATGCAACGCCTTTAGACTAGTGAAAAATCGCATCTGCAATATGATTACCAATCCATACACACAAACCCATATGTATCAATTCTCTCACTTAACACGCGCAATTTAAATGCACATATGAATGATATACTGAATGACTATGACACAATGCAATCTGATATTATGTGCTTGCAAGAAACATACATGACATTATGCATGCAAAATAATCAATTTTCAAATCACACTTGCATATCAATTTACATTACGCATGGAGTGATGATATTAGTGAAAAAACATATAACAATTTTGGATCGTATGCATTTTGAAGAAAAAAATGTTGAGATGGTGCTAGCAAGAGTAATATTTTGTGGATTGCAAATTGTAATATTCAATCGCTATGCCGCTCCGCGTGAAACATTGCCCAACATAATAAATGTTTTTTCAAATGAATTACACCATTTACATCTGAAAAAAACCATTATCATTCTAGGATACTTCAATGTTGACATGCTACAAAATAGTGCCATAACAAAAGAATTGGAAAACTAGATGTGCAATTACAATCTCCGCTTTCTTTTGGATAAGATAAATCATGTACAAAACTCACTTATTGACCATGTATGGTCAAATGTGCCCATTTCACAATACACCCTCTTTATCTTAGACACATACTGGTCTGACCATGATACAATTTGTATTTTACTTGAATTATGAAATATGCATCAAACATATTACAAAATCATATTTTCATGTATCAAAACATATCTGTCTACTTTGTTGCACAAAACCAAATCATTTAGCTAGGATCATCCAACTTCTTAATATTTTCTGGCTTGTAATATATTTTGGCTAGGAAAAATTCTATATAACCACAACCATGGATCAAGAAAAACAAAGGTGCATGCTTCTAACTCTATCTTTTATTCTATTCCTTTGATTCTCATTTATTGTATGTACATATTACTTGTTTTCCATTACATACCAACATACATTCATGTTCATTGTATTTTGTGCATCCCACATTGAAACAAACAAAATAACTGGACAAGATGAAAGACTCTTAACCACAAATGTAGAAGAAGACATAAAAAGGTGCATGCTTCTACTCTTATTTCATATTCCATTGTTTTGTATTTCATTTATTGTATGTATATTTATTCTACTTATTTGCACCTAATTTATTATATGTAGATACTACATATCTTCCTACATAATAACTTATCTTCATGTCAATTGTATTTTATGTACTGCTACATTGAAATAAATAGAACTCTATTTATTTTTTTACATTTCTTTCTACATACCAACTTACCTTCATATCCATTGTATTTTCTACATTGCTACAATGAAAGAAATAGACTAATTGGACAAGAGAATGAAATATTATATGCTACAGTAGAGGAAGCTGAAGTACAATATTCGAAAAGGTATACCAATAGTGATTGTAAATCAAACATACAAAACGAGTATGTGGATAAAATATTGGACTAGAAAATGATGATTTGGCAACAATGGGGCTTTGTTGAGACTCCCCGCTTCCGAAAATTGCCCTCCCCTTTTCTATTTTCCCACTCTCTTTTATTCCTTTTTTTCCCCTCTTATATACTTAACCGAATTCCCCTTTCTTTTCCCCCTCTACTTTCCCTTTTTGGTTACTTTACTTAGTCATTTTTCTAAAAATTTCTAGGTGTGCGGGTTGGCGGACTCACGGGTTTGCATTTCCACTCATGCTTCTATATCATGAGTCCGATCGACCGCTTCCCCATTCCATACTTAGCCACTTTTTTGATCGTGGGTTCCCGAGCTGACAGGCCCAAAATTGCGCTTCTATGGTTTTGTGTACTGCAAAAAACACCCAGAGTTCCGCGATATACAAATTGACAGTCGGACTCTCGATGGAGAGATCAAGATTGCACTTTTATTGTTCCATGACCTACAAACAACACCCGAAGTTCCATGATATATAGATTGACCACCAGACTCCCCCATCATGCTCTGTTTCGTGTTACACATTTTTTCACTCAAAATTTCTGAGACGTACAATTTGATCATCAGGCCCTCACATCCCCTGAGTATCCCTTGACACCCTATTTCATACTCGATCCCCTTCGATCCTGTATGTGACATCCAGAACAATTATGAACAATATACAATGCATATGATTATTCAGTCACTGTGATGTTAAATGTAGACATGTTTGCATCGGAAAAATTTGGATGAGTGACATGGGCATGAGTAGTCAATCATCAGAAACATCAAAAAAATGACAAGGACAAAGGTAAAGATTCATATATTATGATCTTGCTATGTTTACCAAACAAATATCCTGAGTTATTTATTCATCTATGCCATGATAAATATCTTGATGTCATCTACAACACATGTTTTTCAATTCACAAGAAGTATCGACGAGCGCAAGTGAATCACCCAACATAGTGCAAGCTCCACAAACTAAGAGGTATGGTTACAAAACTATAACCTGCATACTTCATCCAAATTGTGCATCTACTTGTACATTTATGCAAAAAAAAATGATACAAACTGCCATCCAAACTACCAAAGGTAAAGATTCATACATTATCCTCTTGCTATGTTTACCAAACAAATATCCTGAGTTATTTATTCATATATGCCATGATAAATATGTTTATGTCATCTAAAACACATGCTTTTCAGTTCACAAGAAGTATTGACGAGCGCATTGAATTGCCCAACATAGTGCAATCTCTGTAGAATAAGAGGTATGGTTACAAAACTTTGACCTGCATACTTCATCCAAATTGTGCATCTACTTGTACATTTATGCAAAAAAAAAATGATACAAACTGTCATTCACATTACTTTTTCTGTTCAAAAAATGTCACCAAGTCTAAACTTATAACACCCAATATACTATCGATAGAAGGCTTGAACTGCCGCCAAACTAGACAAGTGTTCGTTGGGGACATAATGGTCATGTATAGCACCTACTTAGAAAAGGAAAACAAAACTAGATGCATTATGCGTGATGACATGATAGACAACGAAGCCATGATGACATTCACACTGACTATCCCTACACAACTTGTCCAGAAACATGCAGAAAATATCTTGCCAAGTAATGGGATATCCATTACAAATTTCAATACATTATCGAAAATAGTATATGACCGTGGCGATTGTGATCAGATTATATCACTCAATGAAACAAGTATTGTGGAAAAAGTTTCCACGGTTTGTTCAGAATATTGTTTCATACCGAACATAACAATCATCCAACTTGCAGAGAGAAATGACATTTATCCAATCGGAACCATTGGTGTAGTTGTCACACTCACGAGAAAAGTTGGCTCGAAACACACTCTCCATATAAAATATGGACACTCAGACAACGAAAAGGAAATGGTATTGTTCTCCATACCCATTTTTGTCCTTTACTTTCACATGCTCATATATCTCAATTATCTTACACAACTATTACACTATTCCATGTTGCAGCTACAATTGTTCGACACTTATTCAAATTGATTTTCCTCAATGGAACAACAATTGCATAAAGGGAAATTTCCACTTATGCTCTTCAAAAATATAACAAATAAAAGAGATGTTAAAGAAAGGATCTTTCGCACAACCCAAGCAAAATTTGTAATAGAATTGCGAACAAACATGGTATGGGATCTCAAGAAACTAACTAGCTCGACAATTATTGTACGTATACATCTACAATTCCATCCACACTTTGCACATAAAAATTTCCTTAAATCATTTTGTTCAGCTTTTTTGTTGTACACGTATATATTATATTGTTCAATATATTAACTATTATGCTCACGTGCGCAGGTTGAGGGTGTTTTGGTTGCAGCAAACGCATATTCGACCCCCTTCAAGCCTATATGTGCCAAATGAAACTCTCATGCTTTTGCCTCTGCTTTCATAAATGATGGCACAATTGATTTTCTACAATGCAGTAAAAAAATCCCTTACATATATAGACATTACCTCAATGTTGTCATTTGAACCCTCAACAACACAATTGTACATTGTACAATTATACAACCTGTATTACAAGATGTGCTTCCTAGGTTGGTAGAATTTCCATATGAAGTATACCTACAGAAAAATGAAAACGGTCTCTACATGTTACGCGACTTTCACGTCCATAGAAAATTTACATTAAATGAGGACAATGTCATACTGCATATCGACTGAACCAAAAAAAAAAAAAATCATATCATGCGTTGACAAGAAATGAAACAATATGACTTGTATATGTCCATGCTACCCAATCAAGATATGAATAGAGTTTTGCAGTGCCATGACAAAGTGAAATGGAAGCGCATAAGATTGTTCAGTCCAGGAATGAGAAGCATGAGTAAAGACCTCATACAAAGTACCCAACTGTGAATAAATCAGGTCCATCCTTTGAGTCATCAAAATGGATTGCTCCTCTGGACGGAACCATTAGGCATTTTCAATAATATTGAAATTTTTCCATTGTTCAAACTCCTTTAAGTTAAATGTTGACACTCTTTTCCAGAACTAGTAATGTTAGAACATTATCAGGTCAATGTGATCTTGGTTCATAGTACTATCAAAAGCAAATGTTCATAGTGATATTGGTTCATAGTAATATAGTAATCGACAAATTTATTGGTGACCATTTGGGGATTTGGTTATAGATTGGATACAATGCCCAATCTTCGCTGATTTTTCCTATCTTGTGTTTGGAAGACTTTTGTTCATGTGCTTTCGTATTGTAGTTCAAGGTTCTCATGGGCATGGTTTTTGAATTACGGCTGGATGATAGATTCAGGATCTTTGTGGTTTTTCTATGATCTTAAAGAATATACAAGACCTACCTTGCCTTTTCATGTAAGCTCTGTGAAGCAAATGTAATATGTAGTTCATTTTATCAATTTTACTTGATTGATGAAATTAACAAAATTCTTTTTCAGAAATATTTTGAAATAAAAGGATATATGCTAGCTGAAGTTGAATGGGACTATGATATCAACCACAAAAAAATAAAATTAAAATCCATCATTGTTATACTTACGGTGAATTTGACAGTACAATAATTGTTCCAGGTGGCTATCGGTGTCCACCCACCTTTTCCAATTGACTCAAAACAATTTTCTAGCAATTTTGGTAATTTACTATTTTTAGAAGTTTTTAACTTCCAGGGCCATTTTGAGGGCCTAAATGAAGGTTTTTTGGGATATATCTTATAAATTATATCCAAAGGCTCTGATTGATCCCCCAAAATGAATCTCCTTGAAGATACCTTTCCAACGAGCTATCGTGCACCCCAAACGGAGATCGTATGCAAAAGTTACGACCCCGAGAAGTTGATGTACTAACTTACCCAAATGGAGCCCACATGACTTTTGGCGCTTCATCTCCTAGGGTTAGGTTTTTTGGATGTCTATGGTTTATGACATTCTGGTTTATTGTAAAAAATTCATTCAAAGCCTCATTGTAATCATCTTCTTGCGAATGATCTTAGTCGTCACATCTCTTCTCAGAGATAAGCCGCCACCATTCCAGCAAGCTTGTTTTCCGCTGCATTTTACAGTTTCATCTTATTTCCATATTGAATAGAAAACCATTTTTATTGTATCTATGTTATTTTTTGTTAAGCATATTTTAATAATCTGTATTCATTTCGTTATGCTCATAAAATCTGGATCAGTGGTATTAGAGCGGTCTGCTCCTTGCCATCTTAATGCATGTCCCCAACGAGGTCAGGGTACAAAGAATTGGGTCTCGAGATTGTTTCCCTTAAGGACAAAAGCTCTCGCATGCCCAAGAGACCTCTCATGGTAGGAGAAAATAAATATGATGGGATAGGAGATCCTTTCAAAATGTTGCTTGAGGAATCCCTCACATAACAGAGGAACGATATGATGGATAGTTTCGTGAAAATTATTCGATGGCTACCAACATGCGACACATCTTCCTCGAGCGGAGGTGACACCCCCTTCAAGGTAGAAATAAACTTTGATATTCCTATATTTGAAGGTCATATAGACA
>JASDQU010312286.1:13056-26602 GCA_032191745.1 Picea mariana | reverse complement strand
TGAATCAACGGAACACAAGAAAAAGAAACGCATACCAGGGTTCATCCAACCTTCATGTCAAGCATAGGTTCAAAGGCCATGACAAGCTCATAGCTTTCCGATGTACTTGTTGTGGTGTCTAAAGGATGGCTGGGAAGCCAACTCCATGCATTTTGAACCAGCATAGGTTGCAGGAAAGCGAACCTGTAACTTGTAAATTTCTTATTATTATTATAATCATGAAGTGGTCAAGATTTCTAGTTTTGTAAACTGTTTTTGCAAACTTGTCATGGAAAGTAAAAGCGTTTTTTTCTGGATACTGTGCATCCTCGTGAAATTTAAAAGGAGTTTGCGTTTCAAATCAGTGCTACCACTGCAGCTTTCAGAGAAGAGTTGGAATTCTGCTTCGGACAAAAATCTTTAAATTGTTCGACTTCTTGACATAAATTATCCATCTTCTTGATAGAAAAAATCTTTAAATTGTCCGACTTCTTGATAGAAATTTTTTGTCTTCTTGACATAAGTCCTGAAGCTACATTGGTAAGGAAAGTGAGAGGAGGATACCTTTACAGCCAACACTAGGTTGGTTGAACTTTTTTTTTATTGAAACTTTTGTGCGGATAAAGACTTGAACCGCTGACCTTTCGTTGAGTGAATCTTTCAGAAATTTTGACCAACGAGGCATTTGCTCAAGCTTCGCTACATGGACCCACCACCTAACCTATGACATATCAGACTTGGTAACTGTGTAGAATGATGAGTTTATGAGTGAAATATTACAAATGACACAACCAATAGTTGTCAGTGTTATGTTGTTTGTGCTTATCACAAATGGCAACACCAATATCACATGCCTGCCAAGTGGTGAGGAAAACATGCTCTGAAGCTGTATCTGTAACTTGACTTTGCAATTCCCAACAAGCCTCGACACAACCAATTCGTTTACATGAACATGATCAAACCCAATGATCAAACCCTAGTCTTTTGTACAACAAATGTTAATAGGATGGAACACCGGTTTTTTGTATAGGAACAAGCACTTGTGGAAGGGGAGTCGAACGTCTAATGTAACAGGCTGAAACACTTGTTTTATGTACAAGAACAAGCACATGGAATGATATCTCTATTCATGTTATTACATTGTCCTTCTCTATCATTAGAATCCTATGATTTCTTCTGCAACCCATGATTGTTTTCATCTCTCTTGGAACCCTTTGAATTACCTCGAGTGAAAAGAGAGACCAGAGGTACTTCCATGACCTTTAATTTCATAGTGAACGATCTATTCTTCCTAGGAACAACATCGTCCATAGAAATACCAGTGCTGACATATTCAACACAAGGAGACTGCAAATCCATGCCAGGTTTAGCCGACTTTCTAAATCCCAACAAAGACATCTTCAACTTAGTAGCAATTTTGAGCAACTTGGGGAACTGTATCTTGACTCCAGGGACATTAGAAGACTGTGGAAAGGCAATATCAATATCAATATCATCCAGTGGTACTGTAGGAAGTTGGAGGGGCAACAACTAGCCATGGTAAAATAAGTTACCTACAAGAGAAATGCAAAAGAACACACCAACCTGGACAGTGGCATTGAGAAGAAGAATAATAACGAAATGATTCAGCCAAGCTACTCTGAAAACTCCGAAGAGAAGTCATAGATTTGAAATCGGGATTTTGGATGAAGTTTTTTCAAAATGCACAATTCTAACTCCGTCATATTGATAAAGATCTTGAATGAATTATGCTAGTAGATACAAAATTGTAACTCCTGCTTATTGATGGTTATTCATTTGTTATTAATAGTTATTCATTCGTTATAATATATTTACAGGGAAAAGAATTAGATCATACACTTACTGGTAAGTGTATGATATCATAGAAACTGAAAAGCAAAAGAACACAAAAGTTATATTATGGTAAGATTAAAAGCAAAAGAACACAAAAGTTATATTATGGTAAGATTCATGAATCTTATGTACAAGCCAATCCCATGATTCTGAATACTATTCCAACCATCCCACCCATTCTCTCACCCCACCAGGATGCAGGGGATTAAACTAAATCTATGGATGGAAGAGTAGTAAGCAGTCAATCACAACGAAGATAAAATGCTATAAAATGCGGTGAGGTGGTGCAGAGAAGTAATTTGAAAACCTTGTACTATTGAGGCGGTAAAATGGGGCTATTGAGGACCTCTCATGAAGGCGATGGCCGCAATTTTTAAAGCCTTGAAATACACAGATCTATCTGTTTGATGGCGTTCTCATGGCGGTGGAGACGATGGCCACAATTTTTAAATCCCTCGCATACACAGATTGACCGGTTTGATGGTGTTGTCAAGGGGGTGGAGACATTGAACGCAATTATTAAATCCCTCTATGGGTTTGATAATCATTATAATGTAGATCTTTTCCAAGCAACTAAAAATATGTATGTCGGGATTTCCAAAACCATTAGGAAGACATTATGTAGTCAATATAATGCAGATCTTTGTGTCAAGATTTCCAAATCCGTGTCAGGATTTCCCATAATGTAAACGTCCAAACTTATGATACATAAAGGTATATGTAAATGCATAAAAGAAACTCGGCAATAAGAGTTGAAGATTATTAACCAATAGGAAGTCAAATAAAAGTAAATAAAATATTTAAAAAATGATTATTTATTTTTCCTATTCAAAACTTTGAAGATCATATAAAAATACATTTGGTCAACCACAAATTAATAGAAGGTCAACGCTTTAGCGAACACTAGAGTCCTGGCATTCAACAAAGGGACTAATATGTTGATGATGAGAATATAAAATATTTCATAAAAAAATTATTAAAATTTATTAAACAATTATGATACACTGAGTTCTCTATATATTTCATTTTGTTGGCCACTCTAACATTTGTAAGCATAACTCCTTATAGTATGGATATTTTTTTATTTTTTGGCATTTTCATTGATGAACAAGAAATTGTTTGCATTTTTAGACATTTTCATTGATAAACAAGATATAGAGTCCTGGTTTTCGATGAAGGGACTAATATGTTGATGATGAAAATATAAAATATCTCATAAAAAAATTATTAAAAATTTTAAACAATTATTGTTTGCATTTTTAGACATTTTCATTGATGAACAAGATAATCCACTAAAAATGGATGCATAGTTTAATTGGAAAGGATTTGTTTCCTACTATGAATGGGATGTGGATTTTTGTACCCCACCCTGGATGAACTCTGAATTTTGCGTTTAGTAAGTAGATTTTACATTTAAATGAATTTATTTATAATAAAAAGAAACCATATTTTATAAATTTATCACAACATAAATATAAAAATACTAAATATTTTAAGCATAATTAAATTTTTACTTAATACACAAGGAAAACTCGAAACACCAAGCCTAACTAAGATATACAAGATTTCTCAAATTTCCTACTATGTCACGAACAATCCTATCATTGAATACATTGTAGTATTTCAAATAAAACATTTTGAAGTTTTATAGATGGCCAGGCTCTCGCTATATTGTTCCAATCAAACTATTTCTACGCAATGAAAGTTTTTCTACATTTTTTTAGCTTTCCATGTTAGGCAATTTGCAAATTTTAATTGCGGTGAAAGTTTTTTCTACACGATTTGTAAATATTTAATTGCAATGAAAGTTATTTTCTAAATTATGTACATATTAGCAAAAATAGAGAAAACAACAACGCATAGGGATTGAAATTAAAACAGGTTAAATATTCACACGAATGCTCTTCATCCAAAATGCTAGACTTAGAATTAATGGATTTTTAATCACAGATGTTTTTTAAATGATCATGATTTTATATGCTCTGAATATTCTTCATAGTCACAATAAATCAAAGGTTGATATTTCAACCATTAACTTCCTTGCATAACAAAGCATGTCCATTCATCATTAAACATCGTGATTAACATGATTAACATAATGCTCGCACATATTTCTACCTCCAATATGATCTTATAAACCTCTTATAACAACAGTGAAAAACTTGGCTAATTATAGGAGAAATAGCTCCATATGTTATGGGCTAAAAGCCTAAACCCCTCTCCGTTCAGGCTAGGCCTTGCTATCCTCTAGGGGGAGTCCCTAGGCACAATGAAGCACCCTTGTAGCTGATTTAAGGTCTAAAAACTCAAAAATCAACGAGCTATTTTTCCTTGGACAACGTGTAAAGCAGTCCAGAACGGTGGAAAAAGTTGATCTAACACACTTGGAGGGAACCTACAGAGTTATCACAATGATAATGGAATGGAAAAAACAAGAAAACTACTCAAAGGATTGATACCATCACAATAAATAGTTCAAAAATGACATATCATATTTACAAATCCACCACAATACTGTCAAGAAGAGAGGTTTGAACAATAAAAACAAGCTTCTTTATTGATCCAAATTTACAAGTGGGTTGGTTGCGCCATAGTTGGCAAGCTCACAACCGATACAATGACTACTTTGCTCAATGACACACCATTAGAGAGAGAGAGAGAGAGAGAGAGAGAGAGAGAGAGAGAGATGCCCCTGCTAAGAACCGAGGAAATAACCAATGAAAATCCTCCAATATATAGCTAGCGAGGGTGCACATCCCAAGAGGAGAAAAATGATGCATGAGAGGCTAAGAATAGGTACTAGGTGTTGTGGAAAGCATGTGAAAAAAGAAAAAACAAAGTATGAGTTTAGAATGGGCGCATAGGTGCATGAGAGGGCTAATAATAGATGCAAGTATGAGAGAGTGAGACATGCTAATAGTTAACTGAAGTATGCGTCCATATGCGTGAGAGTGAGAAAGGCGCCCAAGTCTAAAAGGGTAGGTGAAGGATATATTTAACTGCAAACACATGAGTGAGGTTCAATTAATTGGATCACGGTGTTGGCTATTACGAAAAAACTCATGCAACTCCTTCTCCATCATTAATTAATTATCATATGCTCACATTTTTAGGAATATGTTCCCTAGCTTAGGTGGATGCCACATCATTGACACATTTCAACCTCTGAGAATGCCACTTGACACAAGATGGACGATGACTAGACCTACTAAATATAGAGACAACTAATTATAGAACCTCTAAAAATAGGACCTGCTAAAAACAAAACCTCTAAAAATAGAACCTCTAAAAATAGGGCCCTCTAAAAATAGATTCATGGTCCTATTTTTAGAAAAACTGTCCACATCACCCTGGATGAGTGGGATGACACCTCCACATAAATATTGTCAAAAATAGAAAGACATATGAATACTCTTGACTTCATACTCATTGATCTTGTCTTTCCGCAAGGGATCCAAATATGTAATTAGAACTGTCATGTGGGCCCTGATGCTCAACCTGCTAAAAATAGAAATTTTGGTGACATCATCTGGGAAAAGGTCGAAAGGCCTCTATATGCCTCAAGAATCAATACTATGCTCTCAGAATATGAATCTGGGGCCTGGATCACAACCTGCCAAAAATAACAAGTTACTGTATGTCGCGTGAAAAAAGTGTCATCGGGCCTAGAATACTGCAAGGACTCATACTGTATGCTTTGAACTGCCCCAAACTGTCAGGAGACCCACTTAAACCATGCCTCCTAAAAAGTAGCAACCCCTATATGTATACATCTCTCTCTAAAAAACGCATGGAAACCAAGTAGACTGTGACTTTGAACTAAGCAACCCTATACTGATCATGTACCTACCTTGTGTGTGAACCAGACTCCTGCTCAACATAAATGATAAAACCCTGAGAAAATCTTAGTATGCCAACCAAAGTGCTGCATGATGGATCTTAACCCTGAAGACTTTCAAAGGTGAAAATCTAGGGGTTAACACATACTAAACCCTCTTTATTTATTACTCCTAGGTTTTTTACAGAGTGAGTAGAGTGTGTTTAGGTTTTTAATTGTGTTTTTTAACTATTTGTGGGTGCTTGGTGTCATCACCTTCCAATTCTTCACTGGTGCGTGGGGATTACTAGGTGAACCGCTTCTTTACCACGTGGCCATTTATAATTGTGTCATCTTTGTTTCTTTACCACTTTATCACCACTAACCATATGGAATGTTTTTTTATTACGACACATTTCCTCATCTAAACCATGTCATGTCATGGCCACGTGGTAATCCTCAGTGCCATGAATGCCAACGAGCTTCCCTATGCTATAACCTATCAATGTTGATCAACCACAATTATGTGGTTGTGCTAGTAAGCCCTCCATTGGATGTTTCCATTATCATAGAGAGAATATGTTGTAATCCGCTGAAATCCTTAATCTTCCGTCCATTGAATGTTTCCAATATCATAAAGAGAATCAAATATAAGAACGAACGAAAATAGAACAACCTCTTGGATTCTAAGAAAATTCACATAACCTATCAATGTTGATCAACCACAATTATGTGGTTGTGCTAGTAAGCCCTCCATTGGATGTTTCCATTATCATAGAGAGAATATGTTGTAATCCGCTGAAATCCTTAATCTTCCGTCCATTGAATGTTTCCAATATCATAAAGAGAATCAAATATAAGAACGAACGAAAATAGAACAACCTCTTGGATTCTAAGAAAATTCACATACAAAGATTCTATTAAAATTCATGTCATTCAATTTCCACGTTCTTCTTGTTATTCACACATTTTAAATGTTAGACTATGCAGTTTTGTGCTTGATGTTTTTACTTTATGCAGTTTTGTGTTTGATGTTCTTAAGTTTTAAGAAAGGATTTCATAATTATCTTAAAATTAATTAGCATTCTTAAAAATAATTATTATTTATATGGTTTTAAAAAAATAATTATTAAAAAAACAAATTCATTAAATTTATATGGTTTAAGAAAATAATTATTATAAAAAACGGATTCATATAAATTTTTATAGTGAATTGTGATGGTGGTTAAGATTTAATATATATATATATATATATATATATATATATATATATATATATTTTGAAATTTTAATTCATTAAAATGTTTTTCTTTTAAAATACACATTTTATAAATTATTACTAAATTTTATTTTTTAAACTTTTGTAACACCATTTATATTTATAATATATATATATTTTTAAAATAAAAAAGGGGTAGTTCCTGTTATATTATAATATCTCAAAACTTTGAAAAAATAAATAGAATCATGGCTACAGTCACCAAAAATGCTGCCAGTAACCGGAAACCAGCATAAGTGGGAGGTAACTATCAGTTATACAGTAATACAACCATAATGCCAAGGGTCCAGATAAACTTAAAGCAGTTACACAGTAAAACTAAAAACCTATAAAACATAAGAATCTATGCACCCGGTGACGTGTCGCGCCCTCCAGCTTGCCAGGTCCTCGCCGGAATGGCAAAAGTCTGAGTGCACAGGGGGCACTTTCGCTGAGCTGGAGCCTCGGAGAACGCATCGAGTAACAGATCCATACGCTGACCCATGAGGAGGGCCCTGTGTTCCAAGTCCGCCATGTGGCTACGGAGCTCAAACACCAAGGCCAGGTGTTCTTCACTGAGGAGAGGACCATGCGTTCCGCCACCCAAGCCACTAGGAGGAGCAGTCTTCAGATCCACAGCTTCGCCAATGCCGACTGCCTGCTTCCTCTACACCCCGACCATCTCTGCGTTCACCATCTTTTCAGCACCTGTAGCATTCAGGTCATCCGGCCATGGGATTTCCTCAATTACGCACCCAGGAAGGTCATCTTCCGTAGTCGTGATACGCTTGGTGCCCTGTCTGTTGCGCGTCTCCATGGCGCTTTGAATCTCGTCACGTGGCAAGTCCCCAATCGACAGGTCCTCCTCCACGACACAGGATGGAAATAGCACCGTGGTCTCGGCCTCCTTCCCAGCCCTGCTACAGCCAGCGCCCTGCTACAACCAGCGCCCTGCTCGGTGATGGAGTCGAGCAACGTCCTCCCCTCAACCCGGGCCCTCTTCCTGAGAATGGACGACGCTAAGGCTAGAGCACACTCAAGCTCCTCCTCCCGCCGCCTCTGCTCTTTATGTGCTGCCCAAGCTGAACCCCGTCGAGGCTTTCCACGATGCTTGACCATTGTACTCGAGCCAATGCCAATCTAATGCAGAGCTGAATTGGAAAGAAACCAGGTCGAGAGCGGCTGCACCAGGAGCCTGTCTTCGCTGCTCGGGTTCAAAAAAAAGAAGGCGGGAGCCTTTCTAGACACACATAAAAGCCACCAGCCCTGGAGAATCTTCTCGGAGTGCAGTAAGAAGGTGAGAAATAACCATGGCATAGCCGCACCAGGAGCGTTTCTTCGCTGCTCGGGCTCAAAAGAAATACCATAACCGAATTGCCAAAGCCTCCGTCCATCCATATTCGCAATGAAACCATGTGCGCAGGGGGGGTTAATGTCCGCGCGAGGGAGGCGTACCTCCATCACATATCCACTGCTATGGCCTTCCACCATTGTTAATGCGAATGTGTGGGTGGCGGCCATTAGCCATTAAAGCAGGGCTGAGTGTGCGTCGAGGTGTCAACTCCATTAAGCCGCATGTCACCCCATCCGGGACTATATTTATAATATATTAATCTATTATAAAATAGACATTTTATAAATTATTACTAAATTTTATTTTTTAAACTTTTGTAACACCATTTATATTTATAATGTATTAATCTATTAAAATTTGGAGGGAGGTTTCTCAAGTGTTCGACTTTCCATATTGCTAAGAACTTTTGAAAATCTCCGGTTTAAATATAAAATATGGAATTCCATTAAAACTTATATATTCATTTGTCCATTTGGCTGAGGATATAATTGACCCCTATTCATCTTTACTATGTTTTATATCTCTATTTCTCTGTCATCTGTAAGTCGACTGTACAGACCACCTCAAAGATTCTCAAATGCCTACTGTTAAATAAATGCAAATTGGTAACAAAAGGCAGTTCCAGTTGTGAAAACTGTTAATGAAATTCTACTATCATCAAATTAAAGGAGACACAACACGGTGATAAAGAATGATGTAACTCTATGTTACACCATCTCATACATAGGTTGGGATATAGTTTCCACACTTGAACATGGTCATGAACGCTGAAAGAATGAAAGAAAATTCATGCAGTTAAATTTCAGGGACGATACAATTCTCCTTACTTTTCCCATGCTTCCAGAAAATGCATAATTATAGACTTTGCAATCCTCTTTTTCATATTCTTCTGATTTAATAAAAATGGGGATTTACAGAATTTAAGGTACGCTGATAAAGAGATTTCTAGAATAGATAGCAGTGGCCAGGAATTTCAATATTTAATATGATAGATCACTATGTGTAGCCATTAAAAAAATTCAGATATGTGAAAATAATTTTTACAAATAAAATTTTTGTGGTATTTACAATCTAAATCACTAGATTCATTAATTAACTCCAAACATATAAATGAAAAATTTCAATTCTGTCAAAAAATTTTAATTGGATTATATTAATTTAACAAATAAATAATTTAAATTGTATTATACCAACTTAACACACATTAATATAAAATTTTCAATTTTGAAAAAAAAATTAAATTTATAAGAATGCATATGCAGTAAAAAACTATGCATATTCCTAGGATGCATGCTCATCTCTTTTATAATGCATCATTTTAAATCATACATCACTCTTGAGCCTTTTATAAAGAGCAACACTAATATCTTCAAATCTAGTGACTTGGTTTCGTATTCCGTTTGTGGTCAATTCTTCAAACCCATCTTTTTTGTGTAAAAAGTGGTAATGGTGTTCATAATCCACTAGGAGCTTGCTAATGGTGCTATACATGCTTCTATGGTGGTAGTGGTCTCAGGTGTAGTGGTACGAGGCTTGGTTCATGGCACTTGAGCTAGAGGAACTTCCTTTAAGGTTTATGATCCTTGTTTTTCTCTCAACCATGGTAAAGGGAGTCTTTTATAAAGAGAATATTCAACACTAAAATCTTCAAACCTAGTGACTTGGTTTCCTACCGATTTTGTGGTCAATGTTCCAAACCCATCTCTTTTGTGCAAAAAGTGTTAATGGTGTTCATAATCCACTAGGAGATTGCTAATGGTGCTATACATGCCCCTATGGTGGTGGTGGTCTCAAGTGTAGTGTTACAAAACTTGGTTCATGGCACTTTAGTTAGAAAAACTTCGTTTAAGACTTATGACCCTTATTTTTCTCTCAACCATGATAAAGGGTCAACCATGATAAAGGGTCTAAGATCCAATATTAATTTGCAAAACATACTAATGATGTCCATACTTAATAGAAATGCTACACAAGAAGTAGTTTCCTACAAAGTAAAGATGCACAAGCTTCACATGATGGCTCAAATTGAGTAATAATATTAGTGACAAATTGTTTATATATATGGAGGACGTTTAGGTTTCTTAAATTTGAGATATTAGAGGCAAGGTTTGTAATGAAGAATGAATAATTTATTGGATATATTGAGTTGAGTAAAAGTAGACTCACAAATTTGTTCCTTGACTCGAGAATGGACTTGAAATATTCATGTTGAAGAGATGTAGACCCACTACTACTTGGTATTATGGTAATACTAGATGCTTACCATAAGCAATGGGTAGTGGGATTGGAGGTTCTTCAACTGTCGAACAAATTATTAAAATCAAACATTTGCTTTCATTGAAATCATTACTGTAAAATCTCCATAAAATAAAAAATTATAAAGATAAGTTGATGGATAGAAAAACAAGGTATGTCTACGGAAAACAATTATTTGCAAGGCAAGACTTTGCAGCCTCACCTCAATGAAAATAATAGAATGACAATATTGTTATTGTCATTAAAGGCCGTACACTCATCGTCTATGTCTTTGCATACACATGTTATGTTTAATATGAACACGAAGCACTTAAACACAAATAGAATGGTTACACTATATAGTTTGAATGTAGTTGCCTAACTTTAGCATTGAACATGGTCATGATTCATTATACCAGAGAAATTAATATCCAAGTTTTTATTATTATTATTCAAAGTATAAATGTGATTCTATTTTTTATATTTTCAGAAAGGCTGACGACTATAGCAATGAGTTACCCATTAATCGCCTATTAATTCTTGGTTTGAATTTAAAATTTTCTTGATTTACAATGTTGAATTCAAGGAAATTTCATTAATAAGTATTTTGAGATTAAAATAAATAATTTTTTATTTTTATTTTTCTATTATATTATTAGTTTTCAATTTCATAGTGTTATTGCTGGAATGGCCACGTACATTAATTTTTTAATCTGATTTTGATCCTGACAACTCTGCATCCCTCTGACAACTTTGTGCCACCTTGAGAGTGCAACCACCGCCTTGAGAGTGCAGCCACCGCCTTGACAGTGTCGTCTAGCCACCGCCTCCACTGCATTGACAACACTGTTATTAATTTATATAAATTTAAATTAAAAAATAATAACAAAATTGTAATTTTATAATTTTTTTTACAACCTAACAAACATAAATATGTCAAATTTCAGTATTAAATGTTTGCCCTCATGAATGGTGACTTAAATTAAACACAAAGAGGTAAATGAAGCAGAGCACAGAAGGCTCGCTCACTCAAAGGAATGGCGAAAACCAATTCAATTATCTAATGAAATCAAGGTACAATATATAGGTGAGATAGTTACAACAAACCAAATCATAGATCCATGAAGTGTGGATCTCAAACCTCTCCATGCTAAATATAAAAAGAACACAACAACCCAATCCCTAGCAATTCGCCTATCATTTCTACATTATTCCAACATACCCCCTTAATGTAGAAATGGATTTTCTACAACACCTAATTTCTACCTAAGGACCTCAAAGTGAATCTTGCCAACAAGTTTTGTAAATATGTCAGCAACATTATCACTTGTGTTACAATACATAAGTTCAATCTCCTTAGACTCAATCTTTTCTCTAACAAAGTGATGTTGCAGCTGAATGTGCTTTGTCCTTGCATGATAAACTGGGTTGTGTGCCAGCTTGACTGCACTTTGATTGTCACAATGTACTTTTGTGGGTTCAGTTTTCTTTTCTCCAACATCTTCTAGAATTCTCCTTAACCAGACAGCTTCACATGTTGCATTAGCCATGGCTTTGTATTCTGCTTTTGTGGATGATAGAGAAACAGTTGGTTGTTTCTTGCTGCTCCATGATACTACTCCTGATCCAATGTTGAATGCATAACCTGTACTAGATCTTCTGTCATCTGGATTTCCTGCCCAATTAGAGTCAGAAAAACCTGCCAATTGAACATCAAACTTATCAGTATATAAAAGACCAAAGTTCATTGTCCCTTTCAGATATCTAAGGACCTTGTTTGCAGCCTTCCAATGGCTTTCATTTGGCTTGGCCATAAATTGACTAAGAATGCTGACTGCATATGATATATCTGGCCTTGTAGTAGTGAGATAATTCAAACTTCCCACCAACTCTCGATACAAAGTACCATCTGCATCCTTTGTTCCATCTTGACAACATAACTTCACATTCTGTTCTAAAGGAATTGTTGATACTTTGCAATCACTCATATTGAATCTATTCAATATCTCCTTCACATACTTACTTTGAGTGATCATAGTTTTGCCAGATTTTTTCCAAACCTCAAGTCCAAAGCAATAGTGTAGTTCACCAAGATCTTTCATTTCAAATTCCTGTGATAGTTGATTTTTGATTTCTGCAATCAACTTACATGCGTTTCTTGTAATGATGAGATCATCGAAATATAAAGATATTAAACAAATATTTCCTTCCTTATCTTTCTTCACATAAAGATTAGGATCACTTTGACTTTTCACAAAACCTTTCTGATTAAAGAAGGTATCAATCTTTATATACCATGACCTAGGGGCCTGTTTCAATCCATAGATAACTTTCTTTAATTTACATACAAGATGCTCCTGTCCTTTCTGTACAAAACCTTCAGGCTGTTCTAAGTACACTTCTTCTTTTAATTCACCATTTAAGAAAGCTAATTTCACATCTAATTGATGGATTTTCCAATTATGTGCAATAGCTAATGCAACCAGAACTCTAATTGTGTTTAATTTCGCTACTGGTGCAAAAGTCTCCTCAAAGTCTATTCCCTCCTTTTTAGCATAACCTTTTGCGACTAATCTAGCTTTAAATCTGTTAATGCTGCCATCTGGTTTAAACTTAGCTTTAAACAACCATTTACATCCTATGGGTGTTTTGTTATCTGGTAACTCTGTTAATTCCCAAGTCTGATTCTTCATAATTGAGTTATATTCATCATTCATTGCTTCAACCCATTCTTCTTTATCTTTGGCTTGTTTGTAATTCATTGGTTCATTGACTTGCATTATATTAGTCATTAAAGCATAGTCATCATACCTTGAAGGACGACGAGTCTGTCTTGAAGATCTTCTTAGTACTACATCACCTGTAGGGGTTCCATCCATTATCCTTCTACTTTCTGCTGTCTCATCATCTGAACTGATTGAAGTGCTCATGCTGCTTCTGCTATTTTCACTGTTGCTTCTGCTTCTACTTCCCTGTTCCTGCCGGTTCTCTTGTGGCTGTTCCACTTCCTGCTCCTCAACAATTGGGCTTAATTTAACATGTTCATCAT
>JASDQU010312285.1:2762-13546 GCA_032191745.1 Picea mariana | reverse complement strand
TATGGTATACTAGCTATTTATACATGATTGAGATACCATTCATATTGATTTGATGTGGAGCATGAGAAAGCTATTGGAGAGCTTGGATGTGTTGTGACTGGCTATGGGTCAGTTTGGACAGTGGAAGACAGGAGGATTCTAAGCATATGAAGAAAAGAAAAACCCTAGTTGCTTAGAAGCAGACGCTTGTTGCATTATACACTGACTGCATTCACATGCGGGTTGTAGTGAGATAGGGCACATTCACACGTGGGCTAAACTACTGGCAGGTCATGTACCTATTGACAGATTAATATCTTTTGAGGATTTTTGCCTCATCTCAGTTGGTACTAAGAATGTAAGCTGAGTCTTGCATATAGAGCTGGTGCTCTTGTAGAGTTGTACTCTATTCCGTTGTTGCTGATAAACCTAAGGATTGTAGTCCGTAATAAAAAGAAAATTGTACATACATCTTGTGTTCTTTTTGTCCATTGTGATGATGACTTGTTGATGATATATTGCTGATATGTGCCTACATCTAACTGGTTATAAATGACATCAATGGGTAATGAATAAATGTTGAATGCTAATTGATGAGTTATTGTGAAAGAGGCAAGTTTTGGGAAAAAGAGCCCCACACTCGTTCACCCCCCCCTCTAAGTGTGGTAGGTGTGTCCAATAGCCTAGTCATCTATCCAATTAGACGAGGTCATGCAGAGGCCTCACCAACGGTTCACCTAGAAATCAACATGAAGTTTCAACACATCATCAAGCAGTTTCCTAAATTTTTGTATCTTGTTAAGTTAGTTAGCTAAATTTAGATTTGCCACGTCCTGATCTTTAATGACAAGATTGTATGTAATTTTGGTTATAAATACTTCAAACTTTGAAGTACTGATTGTTGATGTTTACGCCATGCAAGCTACAAGAATGTAATTTTTATCAAGAGATCTTCCAGTAATACAAAGAGACGTTTTCATAGGATTCTTGCATGTTATTCATTGGTGATGTCTTCTTTTCTATGTTGAATGTTCTTCTTGCTCATTTGTCATATTTTTTTTCTAATATAATATTTTAAAAGTAACGCACGTTGCAGGATTTATCTTTGTATACCCTGTTTCAGACTTTGAAAGATTTTAATGTTTATCTTCTGATATTATAGTGAAGAAATTCTTAAATGTTTCTTTACTTTAATTGATATTCTCATCTTTTCTACTATTCATCACTTTACTGCTAAAGAATCCAACGAATGCATTATCTTGCCCTGTGAAAAGAATCTTTTGTTTCTGGTTAGATTTCTATTTTTATAATACAGACCCCATAGCCCAATGGGTGCGTAAAGCCCTTTTCAGCCAACTTAACGAAAACAACAAATATTTTCAATCTTATTTATTTTATATAACTAGCCTAACATCTTAAAGTTAAAACATAGCTAAATCATATAGAGAGATCCCTCTTTGAAATTGGTAGGGATAGATTCCAGTTTCAAAGTGGTTGGATAAAGTTACCTCTCGTAGGTTTCTTCTTTATTGACAACCTCTAGGAATTTATAGAGCATTAACATAGTGGCGACCATACTAGGGAATAATGAACTTTTCAAGCACATGTTTTCTTTTCCTTATAAGAAAGCTTTGTTTCTAAACAAATTATAAATCTGAAAAAGAAATAATGTTTAGAGGTTGTTAAAGCCTGTACATATTAATTTTTGGACTCATAAAACTGATAATCCAGAACAGTTACTCGGAAAGAAGACCATCATAGAAGTTCCAGGAAGTCATAGTCCCCTTTAGAGGTCCCCTTCTCTTCCAGAGGAACCTGTTGCCCTTCAAGATCTCAACTTTGACACCATTTTTGAACAAAGCCTGTTTAGAACAAAATCTGACAACTTTGTGACTGAAATCATTTTAGACCCAGAAAACCTGCAGGCTCAGACCCCTGAAATATTGGATGCCCTTAAATGTTTCACTGAAGTTGATTTGTAGTTGATGCCTAGGGGACAAAATATTTTAGCAGATGGGTTAGCTATGTCAGCAACTACATGCAAGATACCTTTTCATTCCACTCTCCCATACATGGTGGAGGTGAAGTGCAGACTGACTGTCCTGGACAACATCAAATACTGGCAGGTATTTGGGAACGATGATCAAATTGAAGATTTTCTACAATGTAAAAATGATTTCGAATGTACAAGCATAGACTTAGAAAATGAGGATGAAAATGTAAATAAATCTGATTTTGGAAATGACAGTGTAAATAAAGTAGATTCAAGAGAGTTAGGTGAAGATGAGACAGAATTCGATGTTTTGCATTTAAAGAGTAATGTTTTACCTAGGGGTTTAGTTCGTTTATAAGACCTTTTTGATTTTAATGATGTAGATAAAAAACCAAAAATTGAAGCCAGTGGTAAAGAAGTTGAAGACTGCAACATAGGGACATAAGAGAAACCCAAGATGGTAAAACTTTCCAAATATTTACCCCCCTGAGAAAACACTTAAATACATTGAACTTTTCAAGGAATATTTAGATGTGTTTGCTTGGGGTTATGAAGATTTAAAATCTTATGACACAAGCATCATACAACATAGGATCCCGATAAAAGAAGATCAAAAACCTTTCAGACAGAAACTTAGGAGAATCAATCCCAAGTTACTTCCCCTAATAGAAAAAGAAATAAAAAATATGTATGATGCTAAAATCATAGTCCCCTTACGATTTTCCAAATGGGTTTCAAATCTGGTTCCAACCCAAAAGAAGTCTGGGGAAATCAATCTTTGCATTGATTTCTGAAACCTGAACAAGGTTTCTCTGAAAGACAACTACCCATTGCCAAAAATGGACCACATATTACAAAAGGTAGTTGGATCCAGCCGAATCTCCTTATTGGATGGTTTCTTAGGCTATAACCAGGTTCTCTTTCACCCATATGACCAAGAAAAAATAGCCTTCACAACACCTTGGGGTACCTTCATGTACGTGAAAATGCCTTTCGGGTTGATGAACGTTGGGGCCAATTTTCAAAGAGAAATGGGCATCATTTTTGTGGAAGAACTTGGCAAATTTATTTTCATTTATCTGGACGATGTAACTATTTATTCCCAATCTGATGACGAGCACTTAAGACATCTCAGATGAGTGTTTGAGAAATGTAGGAAATTTGGGATTTCTCTGAATCCTAAGAAAAACCTTTTTGTATTAGAGGAAGGTAAACTACTGGGGAACATAATCTCTAAGGATTGAATTAAGATAGACTCCAGAAGAATTGAGGCCATTCCGAAATTAGAAAACCCAAGGAATATCAAAGAGTTACAGTCTTTCATTGGAAAAATAAACCTTTTGAGAAGATTCATACCCAACCTGGCTGAGCTTCTCAGGAACATCACCAACATGTTAAAAAATGACACAAAAATAAAATGGGACATTGAATCTAAGCAGTCTTTTGAACAAGTTAAACATGCACTCACACAGGCTCCAGTCTTGATTAGTCCTGATTTCACCAAATATTTTTACCTTTTTCCTTTCACTTCTGAACATACCATTGCAGCAGTATTACTACAGAAAAACAACGAAGGGTATGAACAACCCATAGCCTTTTTCAGTAAAGCATCAAGAGATGTTGCTTTGAATTATAAAATAATGGAGAAACAAGCTTTTTCCTTGGTGAAATCCATAAATAATTTTAGGGTATATATTCTCCATTCCCACACCATCACATATGTTCTGAGCGCGGTAGTAAAAGATATTCTAACTTAGGACAATCCGGATGTCTGAAGAGGAGAATGGATTGCTATCATTCTGGAGTATGACATAGAGATTAAGCCTACTAAACTAATTAAAGGTCAAGGTCTAGCAAAGTTAATGGCTGAATCCAATTTTCATGCTCTTGATATTAATTTCTTAGTTGCAGTAGATGAATAGGGAGAGCATGCGACTCCAAGCATGAAAGAGGTATTTCTGAACTCTCCATGGTACGCAGACCTGATATTTGTTTTGCATAACTTACAAGCTCCCCCTGGTCTAACCAAAACTAAAGCTAGGTTTTTGAAATTGAAAGCATTAAAATTTTGCATTCTAGAAGGCAATCTATATTGGAAGGATTTTGGAGGTATTTTGTTAAATTGTCTGTTGAAGGATGAAGATGACAAAGTATTGCAGGATTTTCGTGTAGGAGATTGTGGGGGTCATATGAGCTGGAATACCACAGAGAATAAAATTCTCAGAGCTGGGTTCTATTGGCCTACGCTTTTCGCTGATGTGCATCAAAAAGTGACTTCGTGTCATAAGTGTCAAGTGTTCGAGGGAAAAAAGAAGCTCCTTCCTTTGCCCCTAAATCCAATCTCTGTTGAAGCTCCTTTCCAGCAATGGGGATTAGACTTTATCAGAGAAATACATCCTCCCTCTTCAGGCCAGCACAGGTGGAGTCTTACTGCTACAGACTATTTCACAAAATGGATCGAAGTTGTACCAAGCAGACAAGCTAATGATTCTGTCATTATTAAATTTATTAAAAATAATATCTTGTCTCGTTTTGGATGTCCTAGAAATATTATAACTGACAATGCAACTTCTTTCCGATCTAAGAGGCTCATAGAATTTTTCAACCAGTATCATATTGGTTTGGTTCATTCCACAACATATTACCCTCAGGGAAATGGGCTGGTAGAGTCATCCAATAAGGCCCTGGTGAACATTATTAAGAAGACTTTGTAAGAAAAAAAAAAACATGGCATAACAAGCTGGTTTTTTCTTTATGGGCCGACAGACTGACCACCAAGAGGTCAATTGGTATGTCACCATATCAACTGGTCTATGGCACTGAAGCAGTTTTTCCCACTTCCTTAGGAGTTCTTGTAATGAAATTGCTGCAAGAGATGCAGGCCAAGCCGAACGATTTCCAAAGAAGGATAAACCAGATGATCCACTTGCAGCAATCCAGAGAAGAAGTATACAACAAGACTCAAGTTGTCCAAGAAAGCATTAAAAATATCTTTGAAAAAAGAACTAAAGAGGATGACTTTGAGCTAGGTGACTTGGTTCTGAGATGGGATGTACGAAATGAAGATAAGAGGAAGCATGGAAAATTCGACCGTCTATGGAAGGGACCTTTCATAATTCAAGCGTTTAGAGGAAATAATGCCTTCTTTCTCAACAACAACGATGGGACAAATCTACCAGGAGGACCTGTAAATGGTAGAATGCTGAAGCGCTATTCACCTCCTCAGTAGGGACCTGCAGTCACGCTTTTCCATTATACAAACCATTTTCATTTTGTTTACAAGTTTTTGAGTGAAATAAATTTCATTAGATGGTTGAAGCCCACAGAGAAGGCCCTAAGCCACTGAACATTGTCTTCCAATTTTCAAAAATAAAACCAATCAAGCAACAAAGGCAACTAGGGAGAAAGTTTTTCAAAACATCAGGAATTAGGATTCTTGGCACTTCACAAGGAGAGTACCATCCCTAGCTGGAGCCACTGTTATAACCCTATAATTTATAGGATCAATTGGTGGCTGAAATGTTATCTCTTTAAGTGTTTTTGTTGTCAAATGATTTTCCATTCTGCAAATAATTTGAGAAAAAGAAAAGAAAAAGAAAAATAAAAGAGAAAGAAAAAGAAAAGAAGAAAAAGAATAAAAGAGGGCATAAAAGAAATTCAATAGAGCCCCATGCAATAACAATGATTTGGTCCATACCGTTCAAGCATGGCCAAGTTCTTTTAAATTGATGTTGATAGGAGTAGTGAATAAGCTTGGCTAAACTGTTTAATATTAGCCAAGTGATTTAGGTTAGTTAGTAAATAAATCTAACCAAACTGCTTAATCTTGGTCAGATAACCCCAGGATAGAGTAATTTCTTAGTCCAACGGTTTAATATGGACTAATTTTCATAGGTAATTAGGTTAGAGCATAGGGTAGTTTTATTTATCTCAATAAAACAAGCATGATGATCCATGTTGAACCATATCTTTGAGGTTTAAAGGCTTGATGTTTAACCCCCATGGTGATAAAGACAGTGAAATCTTAGGCAAACCCACAAAATGCATTTATCCCAAGTTTCTGAGCAAATATGATTGTGCACTCATTGAATAAAGACTATGCACCAATGAACAACTGGAAAGAGGGTGCCCAGATCTACGGTTGACAAGTCTTTTCAGACCCCCCCCCGACCGTTCTACCTTTAATGGTGGGGGGGGGTCCTGAATCGAAGATAACGAAGGCACACATCTAAACGGTTGAGGCACCAGTGCATTTATCAATGACTGAGATTGAATTATAGACCCCCTCGACAGTTCTTCTTTTACTGGTGGGGGGGGGGATCTGGAATGTTGGTTAAATATCGCGCACAGATCTACAGTTGAAACAAAAGTGCACAAATCAATGGCTCATGGTGTTTTTCGGACCCCCATGATCGATCTGTCTTTAATGGAGGGGGGGGTTCTAGAATGGAATGTTTTTTGGTGAGCCCTTTTCATCTACATGGCATAAATCCATTGGGTCAGACTCCCACTGCCTCCCAAGTTCTGACATACCTTGTTACCCCATGATTTCATTATCCATGTTTTTTCCCTAGAGGACATGTCTCATTACTCTGTCATTCGATTCCCCTTGCTCACCCTTTACAATTTCTCTCATCATGGTCACTCCCCAATCAACTCTCGCCACGTCGCCTGGTCGTATTCATCATTCATTATTACCTTCCATCTCACACTCCAAATGACCCGTTGGCAATTTATTACTGGCTAACTTATCCGTTAGCCTACTAACCTGTCCCCCGTGCCCAACTGGTATCTGTTTACTCAAAACCACTGTTTCCCTTCTTTCTTCCATTGCTTACTGTGTTGTCTCACCAAAAAGTATCTTTCCTGTCACACCAGAGCATTTTTTCCCCATTTTCTCTGTATTTCAGTCAACCATCCCAAGCCACCATCATGCCCATTAATGATTGTTTGATTTGGAGGTATCTTTACAGCGATGGTGCCAAAATCAAAGAGGATAGAAGATGAGGAAAATCCTTTTCTCCCGCCTCCTGTCGACCTCGACAGGATCCACTTGGAAGAAAAAGACCATTTAATCACAGACATTAGATGCAAATTCAGCTTCGCAGACTTGCATTCATGTCTCAAAGAGGTTTTCCTTGACCAGAGTGAAGAAATTGGGCTCTGGGAGTCCAATCTCACTCTGTATCTTTTCCCCCTAGGTTCACCATTCCCCCAGATTTTCCCTCAAATGCTAGGCTCATTACCTCCCCGACCAAAGAGCCATAGTGTCTTCATCAGGAGAAATTCTTTTCCTCATCACACCTGAAACCATTAATCAGATGATGCAGATACTTAGAGCCGAATCTGCCTCACCTTTCAACCTTGAAATTATCACAGAACTATACTAGAAATTATCATTCCCCCAAAGAGATCAGATTTTCGAGATTTTTCTCCCATAGGTTGCTCAGCTCCCCATTACAAATCCCCCGTATCCTTCATCCCTGTTCTCAGTAAAGGGAAACTAGGTCATCTTGTCGCTCTACGCCCTACTCGGGTATTTTTCGGATCAATGGGTGGATGAACCCATATTGGGTTTTCTATCCATATTCTCCACAGATGAGAAACCCACCACACAGTTCGACTACAACACTTTCCTGGTGGACAACATTCATGAGAAATTCTCAAATTTTGCCATGGAAGGCATGTTTTGGTATTCCTCAATATTGGCTTACATGTTCGTTTTCTTCCAAGTAGACAAATTTTCCTTTTCAATGCAGAAGATGGATAAATATGGGAAGCCGTAGGCAGTAATAGCATGGACTTCGCTGCTCAGACACAATTCTACAGAATTCATCTTCAAGTATTTTATCGAGCAGTTCTACCATCCTGTGGTTTGCATGCTCCATGATCGGCCTGAGCTGAGAATAAATGAGGAAATTCAGAGAATCTTACACCTTTCAAACCTCGCAAAAATGGGAGACTGGTACCTGTACCAAGACCACACAGAGATCAGAGTGTATGGGTGCGAATTGGCTCCATACAAGTTGCCCAAGTATTTTCCCGTTAGGATATTTTCCCTGGAATACATAAGACAAATGATCAATTCAAATGACATACATTTTCTGTCTCTGAAAAAGAAGCAGCAGCTCAGAATTAAAGGGAAGATTAGGTCTTTCATCTGCAATAGTCGAGGTGTCGGGGAGGAAGCTGACAAATTGCTTAAAGAAATGAAGTTTTTTGTTAGCTTCATATGGCACTATGACCCCTACAGGATAATTTCATAGATGAGAGTTAAAAATAAGAATATTCCATAAGTTCATACATCCAGGCCTAAAATAGAGAACTTCGCCAACAAGACAGAATGGGAGCCAAGCACTCTGGTTGAGATAGAACAGCAGGACCCTTTGGTCACTATCTCGCAAATGACTACACCATAGGTTCCCAAGGAGAAAAGGCCCAGGATGGACACTTCACCTTACATCATTGAAGTATCATATGAAGAGTTCCATTACACACCAAGAGGCCAAAGACTAGTTAGGCACCTGACACGACTAGTGAAAATGGAATTCAACCCACTACAACTATGGAGGTTGATCGGTCGCTCCTTAGTACAAGAAACAAACAAATCATGACTATAGTGTTTCCCAAAAAGCCTATAGATACTCCACTAGTCAACCAGCCGAGGAAAACAGGACCATAATTGAGTATTTTTTAGAAGTATGATCTGATCAAAAAGAGAAATTAGACGTTGACCAACAACATGTATGCTCAGTTCTGGAAGCAAACATCAACTGCACAACACAAACTCTTGTCTGCATTTGACACTGAGAAAGGTAGAATTCACATGGCGTTTTTGCAAGAATAGGTGCCAGACCCGAAAGTAATCATCGATTACAAAAGGGAAACATTTGAATTTCAGACTAAAGATGTGCATCCAACTGCTCAAATGGATCTGCAAAGGAAAATTGGAGAAATGGTTTTCTCCACATTGGCAAATGCTTCTAATGCTGCCTCCAAGTTACAAGTGTCTCTGAGCAACGTCTAGACACAGCTGAAGTTAGAAAAAATATCATCCTTTTCCAAGGATAATAGGTAAAGAACTGGTCCTCAATATCAGATATGATCCCTCGAATGTGAAAGAAGTCGACGAGGTGCTGAAAAAGAAAAATGTCGATATAGAATCTCTGAGGAAACAGTTAAAACTGCCACCAACAAAAGACTCACAAGAAAAGGAAAAAGTGGAGACAAAAGGGGAAAAGGATGAGATGCTCAAGCTGATCATGGAGTAGAATGAATAGTTTAAGGAAATGGAAGCGGAATTGGAAAAACTAGTGAAAGAGAAGGAGCAGTCAAAGCCCATTGAAGTCATTCCACATAGTGTAGTTCTACTCACAGGGGTGAGCATATCGTTTGTAGTAGATATTCACTTGGAAACTCCACTGACAGTTGATGTCAACGCCCTCCCAACACACCCATAGGTCGGAAGGTCCATGTCAACTCACAAGATCTTTCCCCTTACATGGCCCGAAGAATTCTAAGGCTCTTCTAATACCCTATCGATAATTCTGCACCCACAACAATATCCACGGGATCTCCTCTTTACACTCAGGAGATTGGAACTTGCAACTTCGTGAATCCAATGGTCGAGCGTAGGTCTCTCGAACCCCCAATACCCGAGAACCAGTCAACGCTGACCTTTTCCTATCAAGATTTCCTCTATCGTGAATTTGGCACTCGTAATGTCGAGTAACTTGTATCCCCGAATCCCGATTCCCGATATGCCGAAACTCCAACGCATGCACAAGTTTGACCCTTCAATGTCCCGTCACCTCTCTCAGGATTTTGGACTTCACGGGATTGCGAATCCTGATGTCAATATTTCAGGACTTCTTGCTGTGAAACCCTGAAATGGTGTGCCACCTATCCACGTCACCGACTTCTATGGCCCCACACTGTTTATGTAGCTATCGGGATATCGCGTATCATGATTTTGCGATTCACGTTGCAATTTTACAGAGTTTCAACCCAAGAAACCCCTATATGCGAATTCTCATGGAAATTCGACGGCCATTGTGGCTCGGATCTACGGTCCTGTCCCTCCTGAGCTTTGAACCCTTCAGGAATAATTCACCATATCTTCCTCGCTCCTCTGTGAGATCTGATGGCTCATAGGATGTCGTGAATCCTCCTCGGAGAATACCAACCATCCATTCCTCCTTGATGATTTGTGAAAATGACCAAGTGTTCCCCCGTGGAACTCGTCCACTTGCACGCAGACTTGCGACGCTTCTGGCAAACTTTCAAGGAACAACTTCTCTACACTGTCCTTCAACAAATTCGAAAGCCCTATCCTTCCTGAGATTCCTTGTAACTCTAAGCCTTGGAAAGACTCTTGTGCGCACTCCTTGCAACAACCTTCAAACACGTCTAAGTGTTGAATTCCTTCGACCCTGTGCACTCCTACAGCAGCAGTCTTTTCGACACTTCACTCAGATCTGCAACTCTGATATTTTCCTCAGCCTGTGCACTCCTTGCATGGCTCCTTTTCCCAACTGCACTTCTACGGAATTGAGAATGAAAGTTACCTATCTGAACCCCTTGTCAATGCACTCCTTGCGGACACTTCAACTGCACTCCTTGTAGGAATCCTTGCTCAGATAGAGAAACAATTGAAACTCATTCCTTCTTCCTTTCAGACTTCAAAATCAAACATGAAATCATATATATAGCATATAAAGAAAATGTATAATAGGAAGAAAACATCAAATGAGCATATCATTCAGCATCAATACACAGAGAAAACACAAAACCATGAATTTGAATCAAACTC
>JASDQU010312280.1:2339-13546 GCA_032191745.1 Picea mariana | reverse complement strand
AATAGAATATGTAAGTATAAATAGATAATCATGTATCAGAGAAAGTGTCTTTGTTGTGTTGTACTGAATCATCTATATATAATAAAGTTTTTTTCTTTGGGCTTCCACTACTTTGTGTATGTCTTTGTCTATATGTATGAGTATGTGATTCTATGCTTGCTTATGTAATGGAATATTGGTAACAATCCCCTACTTTTCCCTAGATTACAACAAGTACCATCCATCACTTCCTGATAAAAACTAGGTTCCCCATCATTAGAAATCAAAGCCACAGATGAAACATAATCGTCATACCTTTTAGGAGGATTCTTTACCAATGTAGATGTCCTTAGAGTTGGTTCTGCAATTTCCACATTTTCCTAGAAATTTTTTGCATCCTCATATTCTTCATGCTCCTCGTCTTTTGAAGATGACTGAGTCTCCAACTAAATTTACTGGATTTGTAGTACATGTGCCTGTTTCATTTCAACTTCTAGCACCTCTGATTTTATGAGAGGAGATTCATCAAATACTACATCTCCGTTAATGATTATTTTGTGGGAAGTAGGATCCCACAATCTATATCCCTTAACTCCACCACCATAACCAACAAATATGTACCTTTTTGTGTAGGGTCTAACTTAGAACATTGATTCTTTGGAATAAGAGCATAAGCCTCACAACCAAAAAATTTAATTTTTGAATAATCACAGGGATGACTTATCCATACCTCTTCCAAAATATTAGAATCTATTGCAACTGATGATGATTGATTTACCATATAACAATTTGTATTCACTGCTTCTACCCATAACTCTTGAAGTGATTTAGAATTATTGAGCATGATCCTTTCTCTCTCTAGAAGAGTCCTATTCATGTATTCAACAATGCTATTTTGATGAGGAGTATAAACAATGGTTTTATTCCTCTTGATCCCAGCTTCCTTGGAATAATCTTCAAATTCCTTTGATGTGAACTCACCTACATTATTTGTTCTTAGACACTTGATTGACCTACCATTTCTATTTTCAACCAAATCTCCAAAATACTTAATTGCATTAAACACGTCAACTTTTATTTTAAGTAAATAGACCCACACCTTTATAGAGTAATCATCTATAAATGTCACAAAATATGATGATTCTCCAAAGTAAACTATACGGGATGGCCCCCACACATCTAAATGGATATAATCAAGGATACCTTTAGTTATATCACTGTCTATTTTAAAATTCTATCTACATTGCTTCCCATAAACACAATGTTTGTAGAAGGTTTTAAGCTTAGAAGTAATTTACGGTTTACTAGTACCTTGAGCCTTTTCTCGCTTATATGGCCAAGTCTTTGATGCCATAAACAAGTAGATTCACTCACTTCCTTAGATACCACCATTGATTAAGTTGTTTTAGTACTCCCATCCATTTTGTAAAGGTTCCTAATCTCCATAGCCCACATTACCACCAGAACACCCTTGGTCACTTTTAATGTTCCACCTTGACCAATATATTTATACCCCGTGGAATTCAAAACTCCCAAGGAAATCAAATTCCTATTAAGTTTAGGAACATGTCTTACATCTCTTTATCTAAGAGGATCTAAGGAATGCTCACAGAGGTACGGAAGGATCCAGAACGCTCACAGAGGTCCTAAGGGATTCATAAAAGCTCAAAATTTGACTTTCTCAAATGATTAAGAAAATGGAATCAATGCATAGAGCTCATTGTTATTTTTCCAATAGTGCAAACGATGCCTCAAACATAGTTCGTATGCAAAATTTATAAGCGGTCAAATTTCAAGTCAACCAGGTCAAAGGGAAAAGTACATGGGAAAAATAGGTGACACGTGTCACCACTGGGTGGCACATGGCACATGATTATTAGAAGCTGACTTGGAGGATCATACCTCCATGTGGTCATTAAGAAGTGGCTTTGGAAAGGTAATGAGATGTTTCCACGTGGCATCCTCCCATTGGCCAATATTGATTAGTGTATGTTAAAATTAAGGAGTCAACGCAGGTCGAAACTACGACCTCCATAACCTCGGAAGACTTAACATTAGTCCCATTACCATTGTGGCCTTGATTTTGTATTAACCTATACATGTCACATATTGTATTTAAATTCATGTAATGGTTCATTCAGTAGGGAAAAGGGGTCGAGGGCTAAGCCCCTAGCCCCTAGTTTATGTAATAGCCACATGACCAATATCATAGCACGAGGGGTTATCAATAAATCCAGGGAGGGGTATGTTATACATATGTTAGTTATAACATATGGTTATAACCATATAAAAAAACCAATGAATATGCCAAGGGTCGCGGGGAATAGAACCCCCGACCTCCACCAATTTATCCAACGGTTTAACCATTAGGCCAAATCACCCACCTTTAACGGGATTCCAACAAAATTACTAATGAAGTTGCCAGTTAGTTCGGGTACAGTTGGGGGCTCGTGCCCTATAAATTGGGAATAGATTCTAACACATGACACACATCCCAATGTGCATGGATTCTAATGTGGGCACAAATATCGAGGCCAAGTACAATATAGATTTGTCTTGAAGTGCGTGCAAGAGATTGTCTAAGTTTTGGCGGTGTCTCGTTTTTGCGTGCCATAATGTAGGAAAGTTTATACTCATTGGATTCATTTTTCTACAAGGATCATGAATTTGAAGTCTGTTTTACAATCAGAGGTCATTTGTAAAAGTATTATCTCAATTTTTCATGTATGAGACCCATAGTATCTTTATACGTGTAAAAAGGGATTATTTAGCACTTGTTCGGAATTTGGTCGACTTTATAGTAAAATTTCTTAGAATTTCGAAAGGATTTCAATGATGTGCTTATTTTCTTGTTTTGAGTAGTGGAATTAAAGAGATTCCATAAAATTGGCTTTTTATGCGCCATATTGTAATGCAATTTGGTATTTTGAGATGATGGAGAACAATGATACTATCTAAAGGGACTTTGAAGATGAAGTGACATATGTCATCCATATATGTAATTTGAGTTCTTTTATTTTATGTTGTATTATCTCATTATTATTCAAGTTATTCATCAGTATTAATGAAGTTTATGGAAAAATAAGCATGTTCACATGTGTTTTTGCAAATAGTCAAGCGATCTTCATTTACCAAATCTGGTTGGACGTTTATGTGTATTTAAGAGTTATTTTTACATATAAGGATTTTTGGATCAAGTTGGTATCAGATCTGGTTTTGACGTTTATTTGCAAGTAAATGCTTACAAGGTCCAAATCTAAGCGAGGTGAATGGACACTTGAAGACTTTAATCCTGAGATTGGATGACTATTTCAAAGGAAAGAAATGGAGCATGGAGATGTTCTTTCTGAGGCTGATAAGGAGTTTCGAAAAATGTTCCTTGAGATGAAGAATATGGTTAAGGAATTGTGGGAAGACCTAGAAAAGAGGAGAGAAAATTCTCATCAAAATGAAGGTGGTCCAGTTGAAAAAATGATAAAAAATGAAGCAGTTGAAGGAGAAGGAGAAGGTGAAAAAATTCCAGGGTCTCCTCTATCCCCATCATCATCATCATCATCATCATCATCATCATCCTCATCATCATCATCATCATCCTCATCATATTCTTCTTCCTATGAAAGTAAACATTCTGGGGGAAACACGTTCTAAGAAGTCTTCTCGTTCTCATGATCTTTGTTTGTTAAAGCTAGATGTAAAGTTTTATTTTCCTACTTATGATAGAGAGTTGGATGCAGAGAAGTTGGATAATTGGGTCAAACAGATTGAAGTGTATTGCAGGGTACAAAAACTCATATAGGACACTTCAAAGATACAATTGGCTACACTTCCCCTGAGCGACACAACTTTGATATGGTGGGAAAGTCGAACACAAGTTGATCTTATTCAACATGGTAAAATCATTTCTTCATGGATTGAATTTACCATTGCATTAAGAAAGCAATTGTATCCATTAGCTTATATGCAAACATCAATGATTGCTTGGCAACATTTGAGACAAGGAAAAGGGAAAAATGTTCAAGCTTATACCCAAGAATTTAAGAGGAAGGCATTATCTTTAGGAATTTCATTACATACTCCTGAGACTCTTCTAAAGTATATTGGTGGTATGCACTCATATATTTTCCATACTATATTGATGTTTAATCCTACTAATATTGACGAAGTATCAATACAAGATACACATCTTGAAGCCAACGAAGGAAAACATGTTGTTGAGGATGTGTTGAAGGGAAAAGGGAAGAGTAAGAAGACAACTACAATGAAGAAGGATGAAGAGAAGAATCTTACATGTTTTCATTGTGAGAAGAAAGGACGTGATGAGAAGCGTTGTTGGATGTTTCATCCAAAATTGAAGCCGAAGTGGGCTCAACCTAGAAAGGGTAAAAATAAGAACACGACCATAGTTCAAGATCTTGGATTAGATTCTGAGGATAAAACTAAGGTTACAACTATGGGCATCAAAGGTAAATATATTGTTGCAAGTTTCAGTTTACATACTTCTTCTACAAAGTCTAAAGTAATACATGATGGAATGCAAAGAAAAGAACTGTTTCATTTACAAGTTATCTCAAAGAACACTAAGATTGATATGCTTGTTGATAGTGGATCACAAGTGAATCTTATTTCAGAGCAATTTGTTCTGAATTTGGGATTGGAAACTAGGCCTCATATGAGACCGTATCCTTTGGGTTGGATTTTTGATAATGCCCATGTATAGGTAACTAAGCAATGAAAGTTACGGTTCACGATCACATCCAGTTTCATTGATGAGGTAGAGTTAGACATGGTTCCACTTGACATTTGCGAGATGGTTTTGGGAATTCCATAATTGTATGATAGGAAATCCATTTTCTATAGGGAACAAAACAAGTATCATCTCTTCAAGGATGAGATTGAGAAAATTATGAGAGCTCATCAGATGAAGACTAATTTGACAGTTTCCACTATAGGGAACATGCTAGTTAATTCTAGTATCCAGGATCCAGGTTTACAGTCTACGTTTGAAAGAAGAACATGTACTTTGGTTGATGGTGTTCCTGTTAAGAAGGGAAAATGTGTTGATGGTTCATTATTTTTTGCATCTGTATATTCAATTTTGTTGTTCAGTTTATTACTAATCAGTGGGATATGGTTGGCTACTGCAACAATTAATGGCAGAGTTTGTGAATTTAAGGGGATGGTTAACTTGGTCAGTAGTGTTGTTTTAGTCATCATTATTGATGTGATGAGTTAGGCACTCGTTATCCCAACAGGATGGAAGGATGATACTGGACAAGTGAGGTGAAAGCACTCTCATTTTATTTTTGAATGACACATATAATTGGAGATCCAAAATTTATTTAGTGGGGAGGTGTGATTCAAGAGGATCTAAGGAACACTCATAGAGGTCTAGAAGGATCAAGAACACTCACAAAGGTCCCAGGGGATCCATAAAAGCTCAAAATTTGACTTTCTCAAATGATCAAGAAAACAAATTCAATGCATAAAGCTTGTTGTTATCTTTCCAACGATGCAAACAATGACTCAAACATAGTTCATATGAAAAAGTTATAAGAGGTCAAAGTTCCATTCAACTAGGTCAAAGGGAAAAGTACATGGGAAAAAGAGGTGACATGTGTCACCACTGCAAGGGTGACACGTACAACATGATTATTGGCAGCTGACTGGGAAGATCATACCTCTAGGTGGTCTAATTACTAGTTGAAAAGTGGCACACAAGTGGTCCAATCATTCATTAACAAGTGGCATTAAAGAGGCAATGAGAGGTTTCCATGTGGCAGCCTCCCATTGGCCAATATTGGTTAGTGTATGTTAAAAATATGGATTCGATGGGCGCCAAACCCGTGACCTCCATAACCCCCCAAAACTTAACATAAGCCCTATTACCATCGTGCCCTCGTTTGTGTCTTAACCTATACATGACACACATTGTATTTAAATTTATGTAATGGCTCATTCAATAGGGAAAAAGGGTTGAGGGCTAATCCCCCAACCCCCACAACCCTTGGTTTATGTAATAACCACACGACCAATACTATATCATGAGGGGGCTATCAATAAATCCGCGGAGGGGTATGTCATACGTATGTTAGTTAAAACATATGTTATCTATAACATATGGTTATAACCATATAAAAAAACCAACGAATATGACAAGTGTCACATGGAATAGAACCCCCGAACTCCACCAATTTAACCAATGAATTAAACATTAGGCCAAACCACTCACGTTTAACGGGATACCACTAAAATTATTATTGAAGTTGCTAGTTAGTTAAGGTATAGTTGGGGGCCCGTGCCCTATATATTGGGCACAAATCCCAATGCATGGCACACATACTAATGTGCACAGATTCCAATGCATGAAAAAATCCTGAGGCCAAGTACAATGCATATTTGCCTTGAAGTGCATGCAAAAGATTGCCTAAGTTTTGGCGTTGTCTCATTTTGCATGCCATAAGGCACTTTGCCCGAATGTAGGAAATTTTATACTCATTGGATCTGTTTTTCTGCAAGGATAATGAATTTGAAGTCTAATTTGCAATTAGAGGTCATTTTGTAAAAATATTGTCTCAATTTGTCATGTATGAGACCCATAGTCTCATTATACATGTAAAAAATGTTTTTTCGGAACTTGTTAGGTGGTAGAATTTATAGTCAAATTTCTCAGAATTTCACAAGGATTTCAATTGTGTATTTATTTTCTTATTTTGAGTAGTGGAATTAAAGAGATTCCATAAAATTGGCTTTTTATCCACCATATTATAATGCAATTTGGTAATTTTAGATGATGGATAACATTCATACTATCTAAAGGGACTTTGAAGATGAAGTGGCATATGTCATCCATATATGTAATTTGAGTTCTTTTATTTTCTAATGTATTATCTCATTAGTCTTCAATTTATTCATCAGTATTAATGAATTTTATGGACAAATAAACATATTCACGTGTGTTTTTTCAAATAGTCAAGATATCTTCATTTACCGAATCTGGTCGAATGTTTATGTGTATTTAAGAGTTATTTTTACATCTAAGGATTTTCAGATCGTCTGTCAACACCCTTAGAACACCATTGAACATCTTGATCTCGATTCTCTCAATCCCATTAGTCTTACATGAAAACATTATTTCCCATAAACACAATACCGCCATCAAGAGCTTGGTATTTAGAGAACCAACTTCTATGAGGACACATGTGGTGAGAAGCACCAAAGTCTAAAAACCATTCTTCTTGATATTGAGGGGTACTACAAACTAGTAAAACTTCATCATTCATACATGAACAAGACTCAAACCAATTTGTTTCCTTTGTGGTTACATTCTCAAATCCATGCCTCTTCTAGAAATATTCATTGGGATGACTTGTAATCTCCACCGCAAACCATGTACTCGATTCCTTTGCCATTGTTTCAAAAAAACAAAAACTGGTACAGAGAAAATCCTTTCCGCATGGAATGAATTGCACCTAGGGTTTCACAAAATCAAGTCCATGTGTTTCTCCCCTCGACCACCAATCCTTCTCCTCAACACGTCTCAACATATAATGCTATTGCATATTAATTAGTGCAGGGAATCAGTATGGAAGGAAAACATTAACCCAAAGAAGAGAATTTTCATCAATAGAAACAATAATAGAGTTCAATGTCTCTTCTCAATCTTCTCTCAGTTCTGAGCATTCTTTCTTCTATGGGGATCAGAGTTCTTTCTCCTCTGCATAATTACTATTCTTAGCAACGACCAATGACTTCCTTATGGCTCGACCCTCCAACAATGACTTGGTGGATTCTCTTCACAACGAATTGAGTGACCTATGCACATGAGTTTCTCCTCCTCATGACTCGCCCTCCTATTTGCAACCTGACGCTCCCTAACAATGCTTTGATACCACTTGTTTTGGAGTGGAGCATAGAGAATGCAACAAAAAGTTACAAAAAAGTAGTTGAACAACAAACAAACAAAAAACATAGAGAATGTACATGGTAAAACCATGACGATTTGTCAAGGAAACCTCCATGGGGCAAGGGAATTGATTAATTTTATTATTAAAATATGGAAATTACAGAGGCCAGGGAGAGGGATTAAAATCTATTACTCTAATCTGCCTCTATGTGCTACATATTTGTAATCACATCCTTCATAGTTACAAGAAACTGTTGTATTAATTGTTGTTTCCATTTTAAGCCAATTTGTTTCAACAAATTGAACAATTGTCTTGTCCTCAAACATGATCTAGTGGAGAGAATAATGATTTCTAGAACTTCCATAATGATCCGTCAGAGAGAATATAGAAAACCATCTTATCCTCAAACATGGGATAATTGGTTGTCACATTCAACATAATAAAACTAAGTTCTAAATATTTGCTAGCAAACTTGTACATTGAAATATTTACTTTGTGTTCTATATTTCAATACCACATGCAAATATAAATTTCTATAGTTATGATGAGAAAATATAGTTATGAAATGAAGAAAATATTTAGAAATCAAGACACATATCTTACATTTCTATCTCAACCACTTAGGAAAGCCATCTAAGATAGATAAAAAGGTATACTCTAGTAAATTTTCCAAACCCCAACCCATCCTTTGAGAAAACCCCACATATAATTCTCATGCTAAAAAATGTGTAGAAGTTTCATAACCTAGAATAAGTTGTCGTGAATCCAAGTGGCCACAACCTAAAATCCTTCAATAGAAAACATATTAAGAACAAGGTTTTCAAACTTGATATTGTTATGCTCATGCTAAAAAATGTGTAGAAGTTTCATAACCTAGAATGAGATGTCATGAATCCAAGTGGCCACAACCTAAAATCCTTCAATAGAAAACATATTAAGCACAAGGTTTTCAAACTTGATATTGTTATTTCTTAGTAGTTCATCATTGTTTTTTTTTTTTGGGGTAACTTAGCACTCTAAAATCTAGAGATTTATTGATTTAAGTGAAAACATGGGTAATAGAGTTTATGGCACATTCCATAGCTCTATTGGCAAGGTACTTCACTTGAAGTGTGTGACATGTAATTAAGATAGCTACTTTCACTTTATGTGTTGGAAAAAATGTATTATCACTGATTTTAAAGATTTGTTAAAAAAAAATGGATTTCTAAATCAGAAAAAAACATTGGATAGATTTAGAATGCCTAACTAAAATATGTTTTATAATAAAATATCATGCTAAACTAAAATATGTTTTATAATAAAATATCATGTTAAACTAGTTATAAGTTTCCATTAACATGCATTTTCTTCATTGATGACATAACTACAATGATTACATTTTATGTAATGTTTAGAAACATCACATTTATATCCCTACATCCCTTCTCTAATGTAAACATTTCTATATACACCTATACATGTAAACTTTGATCTTTTTACATTTTATGTAATGTTTGGATTTCTATATACACCTATACATATAAACTTTGATCTTTTTACATTTTATGTAATGTTTGGAGATATGACATGTGTATCTTTTCATCCCTTCTATAATGTAAACATTTATATATACACCTATACATACAAACTTTGATATTTTATAGTTTGTTCCAATTTTTAATTGTATTATAATGTCGTTTTTCAAAATCTACAAATTCTATTTAACTATAAATACAAGATATCAATATATCTAATAATAATAAAAAATCCATATAAATTTAATTAAAAATATATTAATTTTTTTTATTAAAGTTTTTCAAAATCTACAAATTCTATTTAACTATAAATACAAGATATCAATATATCTAATAATAATAAAAAATCCATATAAATTTAATTAAAAATATATTATTTTTTTTTATTAAAACACTTAATCTCTATGAAGATAAATGTAAACTTAGAATGGAAGTAGATCCCTAACATTTTTGAACATTATTTTACAAATAATTAGAATTAATTCACCATGCATATTCTTCTCTCTAGTAAATGTATACTCAAAACTATAAATCTATGCAAATAATCATCAAAAGATGAATAAACACTCTCTCAAATTATGTAAGCTAATTTTTTTTTTTTTCCCAAAACTAACAAACACTAAATTATTTATATATATATATATATAAACAATAATTTAAATATATATATAACTGATAAAACTAGTCAATAAGTTAAAAATTATATTAAAACTAGTAAATAATAAGTTAAAAATATATATAACTAAAATTTATGATAAAACTAACTAACTAACTAACTAACTAACTAACTAACTAACTAACTAACTAACTAACTAACTAACTAACTAACTAACTAACTAACTATCTATCTATCTAACTATCTATCTATCTATCTATCTATCTATCTATCTATCTATCTATAATTGGTCATTTTCTCTTTCAAAAGAGCTAAATAACCTTGACTCTCTTTTGTCAAAAATTTATAACGATTTTGCTAAATAAAACATTATTTTCCTCTTTAATTTTCTTTTACAAAGTAATAATTTAATCATTAAAATAAATAACGTCAATTATGAAGTTCTTATAAAAGGAAGGATTATTATTTTTTTTTTTATTTTTTTTTATGGTTGATTCAATTATATTGTAAAGAGAGTTTTTGCAACTACTAAAAATAAAATATAATTTTTTTATGAAGAGGTGTATATATAGATTTGTTTTTTCTTAAGAAGTTATATGTTCAAATCTACCAGGAGTAGGGTTATATACACTAATTTAGTGTCTAACTTAATAATGACCTTAAAATTAAATTATATAATAATAATAATCTAATTTTACACCTCCTTGTTTGTGGGACAAGAGACCCTTTCACACAGATATTTCACTATTAAAGTCTATAAAAACATACATCCTCTACCCTTTTAAATTTGAACCTATGACCTTTTAAAAAGAAATATAAATTCTTACCTATTATAAATATATATAAACTATTTATTTATATAAATTTAAAATTAATTAAAATTTTAAATGTTACAGTAAACCATTTACTATATTCTCCTCCGAGATTATAATCTATTGATGATGATGATGATTAGCGTCCACTAAGACCTAATTGGTCTATCGGACCTTAAGAGGGTAAGTGATTACTTGTGATTCTTTAGAAATTTGTTTCTGTGCTCGAAAAGCATTAAGAGAAGCTTTCCAAGATCACCATACTTTTGTTGAGTTAAGAGGTTAGGGAGGTTGTTAGTGTGATCAATATTTTGAAAATGAGATCTAATATGGGTATAGGCTGGACAATCTAAGAGAAAGTGCTTTGCATCTTCAACCT
>JASDQU010312279.1:0-13546 GCA_032191745.1 Picea mariana | reverse complement strand
CTTCTTTTGATCACTAAAATCCAATGAAGGTACACTTCATTCTTCGGTTTTCTAATTTAGTCTTATTTTCCTTAGGAACTAAAGCATAACATGTGGAGACAAAAACCCTAAGATGATTTATCTTGGGTTTAAAACTGTACCAAGCTTCATAACATGTTTATCCATTGAAAGCTAATGTAGGTGATCGATTTATGAGATAAACGACAATATGGACTACTTCAACCCAATATTTTGTGTTCAACCCTTTAAACTGCATCATAGATCTTACCATGCCCATGAGAGTTTTGTTCATCCTTTCAGTAACTCCATTATGTTATGGAGTATATGAATTTGTTAGTTGCCTCTTAATTCCATTGTTTCAACAAATCATTGAATTCTGTTGAAGTGAATTCACCTCCATTATCAGTTCTCAAAGAAGCAACCTTTTCTCTAGTTTCATTTTCAACCATGTGTTGAAAATTTACAAACTTTTCAAAAGCTTTAGACTTTGCCTTTAAAGAGTACACCCATGCCATTCTAGTGTAGTCATCAACGAACAATATAAAGTATCGACATCCACTAAAAGAAGATTCCATTGGACCACATATATCACTGTAAATCAACTCCAAATACTTTGTTGCTCGCCATGAGCTAGTTGGAAAAGCTTCTCACTTTTGATTACCAAAAATACAAGCTTCACACTTGTAATTTTCTTTCTTGAAAGTTATCAAACCCTTTACCAAATCTTGGGACTTAAGTTTCAAGAGACTATCAAAGTTTAAGTGACCAAATAAAAAATGCCATAATCTAAATGAAGACATTTCAGAATTCACTGTTACTGCAACCTCTTCCTTTCTTTCAATGACTTTCCCATTCATTCTCAGTAACTTCCCATCTTCATATCCAGTTATTATTGTTTTCAAGTTATCCTTCTTTGACTTAATATTCACCAAGCCATCTTGCACGACGATTTGATGTCCAGCTTGTCTGATTGTGAGTAAGGATAACAATTTTTTCTTAAAAGTTGGTACATACCAAACATTTGAAATCCATTTTTCACCAATTTCAGGGAGAAAGAATTTGATTGAACCTTTTCCTTGAGGTATATGACTTGTATCATCAGCTAAATAAATGGAATTTTGTTGAACATATTTATAATTCCAAAAATAATCTATGCGATAAATCATATGTTGAGTATCCCCCGTGTCCAATATCCAATCATTTTCAAATGAATCTACATGTTGAACTGCTTAAAAAACATATTCATATTGATCATCCTAGTAATCTCGATCCTCTGCATATTGAGATGATTGTTGAGAATTTGAATTTGATGTCTGCTTAAACTTTGGCAATTGATCATTGCTTGTAAGACAATTAGATGCATAATGACCCATCTTTAACATCTTACTTGACTGAAGTTTCTGCCTCTTCCTAACTGTGCATTATTATTGTGAGGATTACTTTGAAAATTTTGTTGATGAAAATTGTTACGACCTCTACCTTGACCAACGACCTCTGCCACGACCTCGATTAGAGGATTGATTTTGAAAATTTCCAAAATTTAATTTTTCTCTTCCTTTAGAACTTTCAGCTTTAGTGAAAAGAAGATCTTCTCTTGATTGTTTTTGTTTTCCAAAAGATTTACTATGTTGAGCCAGTAATTCACTAAGTGAATCAAAAGTCAGAGTTGATAACTTATTAGTTATTTTCAAAGTCTCAAGAAAATGCTTATAAGATGAAGGGAAGCCATTTATTACAATGGAGACTAGAAAACTATCTTCAAGTTTAGGAAAATCGCCTTTGATGATTTCATGATGGATGTTCTTAATCCTTGAAATGTATTCTAATACATCACTAGTGTCTGTTAATCTTTGTTTACGCAATTTTTTTTGTAGATAAACTCTATGAGATGCAGTAGGAGTATCAAAAAGCTTCTTTAACAGATTCCAAGCAGACCATGCATCTTTAGAATTCTCAATATGAACAAACATGTGTTCAAGTACAAAAGAACGTAGCAAAGAAAGTGCTTTTTCAACTTTTAAATTCCATTTTGCTAAAGAAGTAGCGTTGGTGGGCTTAGTTGAAGCAGTATCACCATCACAGATATCATGCCATAATTCATTATAGATCAAAGTGTTATGCATGTTACGACTCCAAGATTTGTAATTCTTGGGTCCATCTAACTTATCTGATTCTGTGAATAGGTTGCTTAAATTAGACATGATGTTTGTTGCAAGATTGCAAGTGAATAATCCACAAAACTCCAAAAGAGAGACGCAAGGCACCAAAAAGAAGGAGTGCATAGTCCACGCAAAAAGAGCGCTTTTAAGGGCTTGGCCTTGACCCTTTAAAAGTCTCGTTGAAAAGGAGTTTGAGATAGTATTTCATTGGAATCTTCTTAACTCTTAACTTAAAAAGTTACAATCAAAACTTTAGAAATTTGATCCTTTCACAAGACTTTTGGTATTTTAAAAATAACAAAATGTGCCCCCCTTGAACTAAAGCCTTCAATAACTTTTCTAAAAAGGTAAACCAAATCCTTAATACAATGGTCCTTCCTTTAATTTTTTTTTTTAATGTAAAATATTTTATTACTCCAATTTTTTTTTATTTAGACTATTTTAATAAAATATTCCTCACAACTTATAGCTTGCTCTAAAAATATTTACAAAAGACTACATAAGATGATACCAAACAATCAGGATGCAGATGTTCTAATCAGAATTTTGGACATGAGCATCTTGCCAGAGACTGAAATCTTCAAAGATAAGGGAACAAGTGAGATCCTTGCTAAGTGGAAAAACCAATGCTAGATGGGCACTACCTTTAACTCCTCCCTTTGCAACAAAAAACACATAGGAGCTCGTTACTTTAACAAAGAATTCCTGGCGCAGCATGGTTCGCTCAATATGACAGTTTATTCTTTGGATCTATGAGAATTTTTTCAAACCAAAGGCTACAATATCGTCATCCAAAAATTGGGAAAACGTAAAATCACCAATTGTGCATTCCTGGTCTTCCCCCTCTTCTATCTGTGCATTTGTGGTCTTTCTTGATTTAACCAGTGTTCAAATTTTGTTGAAAAATTCGTGGAGGAGATCAAGCATCATATCGTAGAGATTCAAAAAATTAAATGAAGGATTTTAACGATCTGTGGAGATATCACATAGGTACCGAGATCAAGAAAAAATACCAGATCCACCCAATGTTTCAGATCCACCCAGTGTTTCACCTTCCCAACGCTCGGTTACCAAGAGGTCGACTTTGAGTTTTCCATCTAAAAGCAATGGCTTCTCTGGATCTGATATTTCTGTTTGCATGAAAGGTAGATGTGATTTTCTTCATATATATTTATTGTTTAGATACATGCAAAAGATTTCAATTTTTGATGCTAGAAATGTTGCAGACAACACAATATACTTTGTAGGGAAGAGTCAGAGAAAATATAAAAACAAACTAATCTGTAAAGAAAAATGTGGATGTTGTTTTTGCGTTCATGTTGCGGTTATTGGACCACCACCTTCACAACAAAAATCACATAAAACCATCAGATCGCTTTGAATTGCAGTTCCTTCAGCAAGAAACTCTAGATTCGAAAGAATTTGAAAATTAATTCCCTTGATATTATGTGTGAGAATTTTCTCAATTGCCTCTGTTGTTTTTATTGGAACTGTAGACTTCTTCAGAACTATTTTGTCAGATCTTGAAACACCCACAATCATTCAAGATGATCTTTCACAATAAGTTAGATCTAATCGCCAGCTGGCCACTATTCTAGGCGGTAATCCTGGCAGATGAAATATCTACTACAATGACTTCAATGGCGTTTTTGCACCATTGCACCAGACTAGATTGATTTTGCACCAGACCAGATCGATTTTAAATAAGAGAGACTTCAATGGCGATGAAAACAAGCAGATCTCAAACAAAAAGAAATAGTTTGAGATAGATTATAAGTAGATCTAAAAACAATTACAACTCTTCACAAGAAATTTCCAGATTTATAAGCAGATATGTTGCAATTGTTTACAAAAAAATGAGCCGCCTACATGGATTGTAGTTGATCTATTTGTTAAACAAAGTAGATTTGATTAGAAAAAACAATCTCAAAAAAAAGTGAATAGATCTGATACAAAACTTTTCAATGGCAGAAAATAATGATTTATCTCATCAAAATTTTCAAAAAACACAAATTGTTGTAATCAAAATAACTTTTTCCTTATTGAATTAACAATATAAAAATACCTCGGTATCATTGTCCTTGAATTTGAAGAGATCCAGGATGATGTTGTGGAGATTTCCTTTCTTCCTCAATCCATCACCAATTCACCATGGCTCTGATACTATGTTGACAAAGTGTCCTCAGACACATAATTTTATTGATAAGGAAAAAGTGATTACAATCTGAAGTGAGAATTCATAATCTATTTCTTAACCTCACTTGAAGAAGGAGCTAGTTTATATAGCTCAACTCTAAACTAAAAACTAGGAGAACAACAAATCACATAATAACATGAGTATAATATGTGTCCTTTACATAGAAGTTAGGTGTCCTTATCCTAACAAACTAGAATAAACTAATTTCTTAAAAACATTTAATCTAGAAAATACTTAGACTATAGAACTTTAGGATTATGAGGCTAACATTCTCAATATCCAATGCATGGGTCCATCGAGAATCATCACATTCTATAATAATCTTATAAGGAACCTTTGCATAGGGAAAACTCTACATATATTTTGGAAAGGGTCAAACTTCCCATACTAATTTGACTTGAGTGATTATTAAAAAAAAATCCTAAGAAATTTCCAATTACTTCTAATTGGAAATTAGAAGTAAATGCCAGGTGTGCACCACATGGAGAATGGCCATCATTTCTTTTTCATACATAGATAGGCCCAGATTGCGACCACTCAATGCTTGGCTAGTAAATGCCAAGGGTCGACCATCTTGGGTGAGCACTGCACCTATACCCATCCTGAAAGAATCTGATTCCACCACAAAGGTTTTGTTGAAGTTAGGAGATGCTAGGAAAGGGGTAGTGCACATGGCCTTATTTAACTCTATGAAGGCTTGCCCAACATTAGGTTTCCAATGAAATGCAATATTCTTAAGGAGGTTAGCCAAGGGCTTAGAAATTTTTCCATAATGGTTGACAAATTTCCTGTAATAGCCGATGAGACAAAGAAAACCCCTTAGGCACTTTAAGTTCGTTGGGTGTGGCCATTATTGCATAGCTTGTATATTTTTAGGGTCCACTTTTACCCCATCTCTGCTGACAATGTGCCTCAAGTATTCCACTTCGTTGGCGCCAAATGAACATTTGGTCTTTTTGACAAACAATTGGTTTTCCTGCAGCAAGTGAAGGATTGTGTCCACATGAAGAAGATGGCTATCCCAGGTGTGGATATAAATGAGGATGTCATCAAAGAAAAACAAGACAAACTTCCGAAGGTAAGGTTTCAATAGCTTATTCATGAGAGTTTGGAAGGTGTATGGAGAATTGCAAAGGCCAAAAGGCATGACCAAGAATTCATAATCCCCCTCACGAGTTCTAAAAAATGTCTTTGGAATATCTTCCTCCTTCATCCAGATTTGGTGATAATCGAAGCGAAGGTCTAATTTGGTGAATACACATGCACCTTGTAGTTCATCCAAAAAATTATCAATGACAATAGTGGGAAATTTATCTTTGATGGTCAGTTTATTCAGAGAATGGAAATCAGAGCACATGCGCCAAGTACCTTCTTTCTTTAAAACCATTACCACTAGTGAAGAATATGGGCTAGTACTAGGAAGAATTATCCACACCTCCAGTAATTCCTGTACCATCTTTTCTATTTCATTTTTCTAAGGAAAGGGATATCTATAGGGACGTACATTGGGGGGTTGATTTCCCGAAAGGAGAGGGATGCTATGATCATGATCACCCCTGAAAGGAGGTAAAGCTGTAGGAATATAAAATATCTTGGGGTACTTGTCCAAGATGAGTTGTAGGATAGGAGGAACTACCTGAGAGGCCTATTCAGTGACCTGGATGGAATTAAATTGAGCAATCACACCATGGTAAAATTTCTTCAAGAGTTTTTCCATCCTGTGAGAGATAATGATTTCAGGAGACCCCACTTGGAGACCTATGAGATTATATGGGTGAGATTATTGGGTGAAGCTCATATATGATTCTTGATAATCCATTGTGATCGACCCCAGAGTGCGAATCCATTCCACACCTAATACAATATCACAACCACCCATGGAAATAAAGAACATGTGGGTATTCATATGATAGTCACCCATTTGGAGTTTGACATTCTCAAAACGCTCCCCACACTTCATAGTACCACCATTAATGATGAGGATTTGAAAATTTGAAACATGGCAGACAAAACAATGGATCTCATCAGTGAGCCTGCGATGAATAAAATTAGATGAATAAAATTATGGGTTCTACTGCTATCAATCAAAACCAAAATCGACCTATGTTTAATGTATCCCTTGATCTTCAATGTTCGTGGGGCCAAAATACCTGAGAGTGCATGAAGCGAGATGACCGAGTCTAGGGATTCCATCGGCATGACAATTGGATCTTTGATAGGATCACTTGTTTGAGATGCCTCTTGGTCTAAAACCTCATATAATGGGATGTCGTCATACGAAGAGGAAGCTAAGGCATCAATCTAGAAGAAATTGTGTTCTCTACATTTATGCCATGGTGCATACTTTTCATCACAATAGTATAAAATGTCTTGCTTGCGACGTTTCTCCATTTTGGTGAGAGAGACCTTTTGGACCTTCAAAGTTTGGGTCAGAGCAGTGGTGGCCCTAGGTGAGGATGAGTGGTAAATGGAGCCTACATGGATGGCGCTTGGAGGATAGTCTTTGCTTCCCTGGCTAACTGACATGCTTGCAACCAGGTAGTAGGATGATGCATGTTCACATGAGCCTTGATAGCTTCTTTTAGACCACTAATAAAACATTCAAGGTAAAATTCATCATATAATCCCTCGATACAGATAGCCAACTGTTTAAATGTTGTGATGAAATCTGTGATGGATCCAGTTTGGCGTAGCTTAGTGAGTCGGCCCAAAAAATGTGATTCCTTATCAAAACGAGCACAAATTGCTTTGGAAAACATGTTTTAAGTTAGAGGTCCTAGATAACATTTCTTATTCTACTACCACCACTGCCAACGTTCTTGATCCAAGTATAAAACCCCTACATGGAGTTTGGTCTCATCATCTTGAATATCATGAAGGGAGAAGTATAGTTTGATTTGAGAAAACCACCTGGCTAGGTTGGAACCATCAAATTTATGCATGTCAACTTTGGGAACCTTATTCCAAGAAGGCGAAGAACCCCAAAGGGAGCGGGAGGACTGAGTATGTTCATAATGAGAAGACTAAAGTTCATCTGGGTTTGATTCAACATTCTTACCCCTGAAGAGTTGCACCAATTTGTTGACTTGCTGGTCAATGGTTGTGGTAAATTCACTGCAGATGGAAGCCACGTTGTCTTCAATTTATTGTTCCAGGTGGGACATTCTATCCTCCAAGGTTTCGTGGGACTGAGAGTGAGTGGTAGGCATGGTGAAGGCTTAGGTAGAAACGAAGCTATCGGGGTGGAAAAAATGGGCTTAAAATGATAGGTACTCGGTTGATCGGGACAAAGAGAGGAATCCAATGGGACAGGTCTCAAGAAAGGCATCCTAGAGGGGGTTGGGTCTGCAGGAAAAAAAAAGGATAAAAATTGAAGGGTACTACTGCTATTAGAATGGAGAGAGGAATGCAATGGGCTAGGTCAAAAATGAGGGTGCTGACAGACCCAATTTTTTTTTTACTCCCGTGAAGTTCTACTCCAAAATGAATAATATTGCAGAGGAAGAATGCCCAAATTCTTAACAGGACAAAAGATGTAGTAATTTTGCAACCTCAATGCAGATGACAAGGTTGCACTACAATAGATCTTGTATTTTCTTTATCAATTATGTTCCCATTGCAGGGAATCTATAGTCAAGGGTTTTCCCTATGTTATAGCTCTCTTATATATGTGCGGGGTCCAACAATAGTACATGACCCAATATCTCAGGGCACCAACTAATGAGGCTAGATCGTACCCTTAGCCATACTACCCGAATACCCAGGTACTAGAGAATCACTTCCCGAGTGTTTTTCTCGGTGACACTATAACAGTCATTTGGTCAATTGGTTTATCTATAGAGGGCTTCAAGATGCCTAGGATGATCCGTATATAGGTGTTGTCTGATGCGCTACCACTTGAATGGGTACCAATAGGGGTTACAAGGGTGGCCAACAGATGTGCGCTTAAGAACCACTTGTATTTCATGCATGTATGACTCCCCGAGCGCGGGTTTATGTGTGTAATGGTAGATCTCTATAGCTTAAAGACGTCGGAATACATCTCTACCCTGGAAAAATTGATCGCACAAGTCTTGCCTTGAAAATAGCTCTGATGCCACTTGCAATATTCCTGATACAATATATTATGCAAAACATAAAATATCTAGCAAGAAATGAAATAATAATAATGATATGTCCAGAAAAATATCAGAATAACTGATCCAGGTGGATATCGGTGGCCACCCACCTATTCCACTGGCTTGAAAAACAGTCTTCCACCTTGGCAGTTTTGTTTCTAGTTTTCGGGTCCTGATATTCCGGGGTTGTTTTGAGGCCCTAAACAACGTTTTTAGGGATTTCCACAGTCAAATTGTAAATAGAGTTAGAGTTTGATGATAACATGTTTGGTCCTTGGATACACCTTTCCAACGAGCTATCATGCATGCCAAACAGAGATTGTATTCCAAAATTACGCCTCTGGGAAGTTGATACACCAAACTACCCAAAACGAGGTCCACAAAATTGTTGGCTTTTCATTAGGGTTTTGGATTTTATTTATCTTAAAAAATCCTTTAGAGCCTCAATGTAAATCATCTTCTTGTGAATGCGAGTAGCCATCATATCTCTTCTCAGAGATAAGTTGCCACCATTCTAGCGAGTCTTTCACTATGTATTTTTACAGTCTTTGCACATTTTTTCTCATTAATAGAAATTGCGTATTAATGTATCTCTGTGTTTATGGTTGCATCTCTGATAAATTTTTGTTATATTATTGGATACCCGAGATATATCTGTATATTTCTTTATTATATCTCTGCTCTCATTTTGGGCTGAAAATAATCTAGATCAATGGTATCAGAGTAGGATGCTCTTGATCGTTTTTCAGTGCATGTCCCTAACGAGGTTGAAGTATAGCAAGTTGGGTCTCGAGCTTGTCTCTATTGATAATAATCACTCTCACACGCCCAAGAAACCCTTCATGGCAGAAGAAAAGAAAAATGACGGAGTAGAAGATTCTATTAATTTGTTGCTTGAGAAAGTTCTCACGCGACAGAGGGGCCAAATGATGGATAATTTTTCCCACATCCTTTAATGTCTGTCGATAACAACATGCGTGTCTTCATCAAGTGACCACTTTGGAGGCAGCTCTCCTTTTAAGGTACAAGTTAATTTTTATATTCCCATATTTGAAGGAAAGATAGATGCGGATTCCCTAGACAAATGGTTAAATCCACTAGAAGGTTATTTTTATGTTCACAATTTTTCCGACAAGGAAAAGATCACCTTCGAACTCCTTAAGCCTCTCCCCCATATGAAACATTGGTGGAAAACTTACTGGGAGAAAATTTACACAGAGGAGTCTGGAATATATGGGGCCGAGTCCACTTGGGATTCTTTTGTGGATGTGGTCAAGGAACAAAATTACCCTAATGGAAACTATGAAGACCAGTACATGAGATGGACCACACTGTGTCAAGAAAGGGGCCAAGTAGTGCTAGAATTAACCAGTTCCTTCTATACCTTGCGCACCAAGCTAGGTATCAAAGACTCTAAGCGAATTTGGTTCTGAAATACCATGGGGCTCTACACAGATACATCCAAAATGAAATGGATTTTCTGGACATCTCATCACTTTGTGATGCTTATCGATATGCTGTTAAAATCGAGAAGAAATTTAAGAACCAGAACAAACAGGAGTTTGGGCCTACAAATCCACAACAACCAAAGTATGATAAATACGACCCTAATAAACAACTTCTTGAAAACCAGTCCAATCCATAGGAAAAGAATGGTCACGGAAAGACGAAGAAGGACACTGGAAAATGGTGTGATTTCAAAAAAATACCCTGGCACAACACTAATGAATGTTGCTTAAGACAATCATTGGTGGCTGAGAAGAAAGAAAAGGAGACGAACCCTGATTCAAAATCGGATTCAAAAAATATTGGTAGAAGACAGATCATCGATGCAGACCCCATTGCTATTGTCGCGACCACAACAGTTAAACCAGAAGAACCAACATATCATGAAGAGGGGGAGCGCCTTTTTCATTCATAGATGTGGGTGAAGGGGACTCCGCTGCATTTTATTATTGATAGCGGAAGCCAGAAGAACCTCATATCGGTAGAGGTCATCAAATAGTTTGGATTGTCAACAACACCACACCCAAAACCATACAACCTTGGGTGGCTTTTCCAGGGACAAGATCTTCATGTCATCCAGTAGTGTCAATTGTCATACGACATCCAACCCTTCAAGGATGAGATATTATGTGATGTTACCCCACTGACTATCTGTGATGTTCTCTTGGGCCAACCATATATGTGGTGTTAGCAACATTACTTGTCTTCGGCACCAGGACATCCAGGTCTGCAGGTTGCACGAGGAGCGCCCAAGTGCGACGCACAGAAAAAGTCCTTTTCGGACTTAAAATCAAGCGAGCGGGAAGGATTATAGTGTCAACGGTCCAGATCCATCCTTATAATCAGATCAGCGGTGGGCGGGAAATCACGATTAGCAAAGCTGCGCCAAGGTTAGCGCAATGGATAGTGCCCATAACACGTTCAGAAATGGATGACAATCGTTCATCCCAAAGGGCACGTGGCACTAGATCTAGTCATGTCGGCTTTTCGATGATCGCGAGTGCAAAGGGTGAAGGTTTTATGTATTTGAACATTGCGAAACCCCGAACCCTGACAGCGTTGAAAGCGCTGAAGCTGGGGCCTGCGACATCACGGTGCATTTTCAGCCGTCGATCTAAAGGAGACATCTGGCAGCAAATTGAGCCATCTCGGCATTTCGTCCATCGCGACTCCAAGGCGCAAAGAGAAGCTCCATTATATTTCGATGCGTGAGGTGCCAAGAGAGTCCCAGAACTTGGCCCACTATATCGCCGGGAGAGTTAAGAACCGTCAGATCTAGAGGGACGCGTGGCGCCAGATCAAGCCATCTCGACGTATCGCTCATCGCGATTTCGATCAGCAAGGATCATTCCCTTCATATTCGCGAATGCCGATAGCGCCCATAGTCTGACTCGTGGTGTTGGCGCCTAGTCGTAAAGAAGCAGGCCTGGAAGAGGAGCGCTAAGGTTTGTCATTTGGCCACTCGAGCTCCAAAGCGCCGAAGGCAATCTCAGTCGTTCATCCCGGAGGAACGCGTGGCGACCGTTAGACCATCCCAGCATTTCGCCCATCGAAATTTTGAAGGAGGGAAAACCATCTCCCTCCTATCCGCGAACCCCGAAGCGTCGAAAGCACCTTTGAGAGTAAGCGCAGGGCCACAGCCTGCGGTCACTTGAGAAAGGAAGATAGTTATGCAAAAGCGCCAAAGCGCCAGGTTTTTCCACAGAAGGGAATGTCGTGCCCTCTAAGCCCAGTTCAGCCTGACTTTGATCCTGTGTCTTGTTCGAAGTTAATGAAGGCAAGAGCAGGTGGTTGAGACCTCATTTCGATCATTAAATGTGAGGTATGGAGAATCTGGCAAGCGGTTTGCTCGAAGGGGGTCCTATGTACCGATTCTTCCGAGGACCCATGCCGAAATCTTCGAATAGACAGGAAAGTTTGCACACGCTAGCTCGACGTTTAATGGTTCAACTACCCTCCTTGCAGGAGCCATGCGTAGTTAAGATGGCGCTTAAGAAAAAAAATACCAGTACGAGTTTGACTGAAGGGACACCAAGCTTTGGGTGACCGGACACACCTATGTGAGGTGAATTTTCCTAAGTATATAGACTCAGTATTGGTATTTTTGTAAGGGTCGATGGTTGAGCAAGACTCCCAGTTGTAAAAACTTTAATGAAGAATTGTGTTCTGGTTATTTCTGGACTCTTGAGACTTCTTGCCTAATGAATGTCAGTTTCTTTCATATCTTTGTGTATGCTGTATTAGAGCAGCTAGAAATTGGAGGATCCAGTCGAGTTGTGACTGTTATAGGATGATGTATGTTGGATCACTGTAATAGTTGTGTTGTTTTAAAAAGTCCCTGTGAACTTCTCAGCACTGAACGACTTGGAATTGGAGGATCCAGTCAAGTCTTCGTTTCAGTTTCTTGAAGCCCTGAACCAAGCAGATCTTGTATTCAGAGTTTTTCCTCTACGAGCTACCGAAAGGCCTGTTGCCTGAGATAGTTTGTTCATCCTTCTCCCAAGTCTTCCGCCTACCCATATTTAAATCAACTTCCTGACTAAAGTTGGGCCAAGACCTCCTTTGTTCCTTGTTATCAAATACATTTCCTATTTTAAAGCGATACCTGTTCGAGTCTCTACCCATTCGATCGCCCATTTATCAAACTGTGACATAAAAATTGATGGGCATTGGGCTCTGCTTTTGCAATAAATCCAGGAGCGACTTCCAGCGCTAACATTTCTGGCGCCGTTGCCGGGGATGAAGTTGAAGATTTTCCCTGGGTAGAATGACATTGAGGCTCTAAATCCGAAGGTGCATTGGATTATCAGAGCCTTTCAAGATTGCTAATATGCACCTGGCGACTTCATTGTGATGACTCCACTGTGGCATACCTGCCTTGTTAATTGTGGCTTTCAGAGGAAGGCATATGCGATCTCATCCACAGCTGCCTCTAGCCACACCTGAAACAAATCCAAAGGCGGTGCTCAGAAAGGGAAAGGCATCTGAAGAAGAAGCGTCCATCACCGAACCAGGTAATTCACCATATCCTTTTGTGGGAGCTCCTTTTTCTCCTCCTCAGTTTCCCGACAAGCCTATTTCTGCAGTTTCCTGTTTCCTAAATTTTGGGTGTGTTCCTGTCGAGGTTTCCTCTCCTAGTCTGGGACCGTAGGGACAAGACTTTGTCACTCCCCTCTCCCCTAAAGCTGTACCCTGGCGTAGACCCAAGATCGCAGAGGATTTCCCTACGCCTAATTCAACCACTCTTGTGTAAAGAGGAGCACCCGCTGACTTGAGCTCGCTAGCCTTCTCCTTAAATCCCCTCTTGTTTCCCACTCCGCTTCGAGACTCATTCTCAGTAACCCCTTTGCGAACTCCTTTTCCTCCAAATTCTCCTCCACCTAATATTCCTATGGTTGGTGCTAATCCCCCTCTGAATAGAATGGATGCCATAGTTGCTGCTAGGTATGCTCCCCTGATCTTACCTCATCCCACGAATCCTTTCCCTACTGGAGATTACTTGAAATATATGCCCAAGTTCACCGGGGAAGGGGACATAACTGCGGAAGAACACCTGGCTTCTTTCT
>JASDQU010312274.1:3169-14368 GCA_032191745.1 Picea mariana | reverse complement strand
CTATTAAGTTTTTGGAATCACTTGTCCATTCTGTAGTCCTGGAAGATTTTTTTTGGATAATAGACTTTAAAGATTGGAAAAATTAATACATAAATGATAATAATTAACCATGTATTGATAAAAAAGACTAAATCTATTTAAATCAATGCATAATCAATTATTCAAAGAATATAAATATATTATAATGAAAATAAAATCATTTTACTCACAGGACAAAAGCCATTAAGCAACCTGGAATTCCATATTCTTCTTTGAAAATACTTGTCCATTCTCCCAAAGATTCGAACCATTCATTACTCCATTTGAAAAGAAATAAAAAGTTTACAAAAGATATAATATATGAAAGAGAAAGGATAAAAATCCTCCTTTCCAATTCTTGGATCCTTTGGCTCTGATCTTTCTCATATATTTATAAAATGAATGAACAGTCTGGGCATCACTATTAATTTCTGCCACCTAAAATTTTCCTCTAAAAGAGACCCAAATATCTCTCAAATCATGCATTTGTTTGGGAAAATATTCAAGCAGAAGGTAAATGGGTCCATTTTGGTTCTGGGTTTTCAACTGTTTCTTCAAATTTCTCATGGTTTGGCTGCAATCAGTTCTACAAAATCGCCTGTCTGATCTTGACGTCTTTCCAAATTTTATCTGTTGTTACTCATAAAATTATTTGTAGCAATCCAAAATTATTTTTGGATCAATCATATTGAACATATTTGGATAATAAAATCAATCCATGATCAGATCTGTATCAAATATTTGATAATAGAAACCTGTGAAACAAAAAAAAAACTAAATTAATAACCTAAAAATTGTGAATAAAACAAAATCTAGAAAAATCAAGAATGAATTTAAACTAACTATAACTTATAAACAAACAATGTTTATAATTTTCTTTCAAATATGATCTTAAAATTTTAGAAGCTTCAAGTTAATGGAGAAGAGAAAAATATCAATTTTTTATTTTTTACAAATGATAGATAATTCTTTTATTATTATTATTTTGAAATGAGATGCAAAATGAAAAAAGAATTTAATTAATTAATATCACCAAATGATTTCATGAAAATGAGAAACCAACTAGGATATTATTTGATGAAGTATTGAACACATTATTAAAAATAGTCAAACTTGCCGATGAGTAAAAGAATGAACACATAATCATAATTTAAACAAAAGTAAACATTTGATAAAAATTAACGTTTTTGTTTAAATTGAGATTTTTATGCTCGTTTCTAACTTTTGACGTATACTCTTGTAATGAATGTTTCATACTATAGTGAATGTCTTAAGTTTGTCTCAAAGAAAGACAAGGCATGGAACTATTTGAAAAGGTTGATTCTGTAGCTCATTATAATTATCAAGATTCTAATAGGGGCCCTTTAAATTTTGTAAAAATATAAGGGGAGTTGTTGGGGCCCAACAGGTAGCAAGCACGATTTTTTCCAAAGGACTAGAAAATTATGGGGTTGCAATGAAAGCCTGCTCATATTTGTTGAGGCGGTCTTTCAGATTGGCATTTTCAATCTCAATTTCTCCAATGGAATCACGAAGAATTTCTCTGGTTACTTGGTGAAATGAGGAGATTTGGGACGACCACATTTCCCTAAAGTTAATCTCTGTGTGAGATTTGTCTTTCCTGTTTGTTACATCTTTCTTTTCAATGACCATACTTTTAGATTTGCTGTCAAAAATAACGCTCTAGATTACGAAGGATTCATCTACGTCAAAAAATTCAGTCTCAGATATTTCCACTGCGGATGACCCAATTCTCTGCATGTGCTCAGTTTCAATTTCAAGTTGCAGTTTTCCACTTTGAATTTCAGGTTCCTCCGCCTGCCCTGCATTGTTTTTTCTCTTCTTTTCCAGTGGAATTTTGTGAGAACTATCAATATTTATGCAAGGAGGGTTCTTATCTCCTCCTTCGTTCGAAGATTTCTGGGTTTCTTTCTTAATGGGGTGGACCATCGAGGTGATGCTCTGTGATGTCGTGCTCTTGGAAGTGCTGGTGGGGGACTGGGTACTCTTCTCACCGGATACTTTTCTATGTTGTATGTACAATTAAGTCACGCTTTGCAATGTCTCTTCTTCACAGTCGACAGAAGCAGGATTGTTGTCGACATTGTCCTTGTCTTGGGTGAGGTGTCTATGGATAAAAGAAGTGTTAAAGACAACAACCAGTAAATGTTCTCGAAAAATGCCATTAGGTTCGAACCCTTTTAGGATTTCAGCGTACACTAGGTTCAATTTCTTGAAATGGGCAGAAAACTTGTCAATCTTGTTGATGTTTCTTCACACAAAGTCTCCAACTTTCCAGGGAAGAGGAATGAACTGCTTTTTTTTCTTGTCATGGAAAAAATGCAACCAGTGGTTGTATTGCCTTGCTATTTTTGCAACAAACATCTTGTCTATGATGTGGCATGGAAGGAAGGTAGAATTTTCCTTAGAGCCAAAGACCATGAGGACACTGTGATTTTTCTCTTGCTCAAGTGTGCCCTTCCTGTTCAAAAACTTGGTTGCGTGGCCAGACATCTACGAAGCATCCTTTCCTAACAGTAAATCTTTGAAAACTGAGACAAAGACATTAAAAGATTCATAAAAACAATGGGAGGCCTTGTGCCTCCATAGGGCCTTGTACCAGAATGTTACTAGGTCGAATCCACAATTTATTTTATTGGACAGAGAAAGTTTTAGAAACGGGCAACAATGCACAATTGTGAAAATTAAGTAGGATGACATATAAAATTTATTTGATTCTTTGAATCATGACAATTGGGAATAGAGCTCAATGGAAATTAGCTTCCCCCAATCGAAAATGTATTGTTCCTTGACTGTGAAATACAAAATATAAATAATTATATGGGAAATGCTTGTCGTGGATGCTTGTCCCGTTATTCTTGTAAACAACCAAGCAATTTCCCCAAAATGGATTTCTAAAGGAACTTACCTGCAACCTTGTGATATCTTCAGGAACTGTTGTTGGGTCTTCGAGGAAGTCAGCTAATATGTCCATCCCATTCTCATGTTTTTCTAGAGACTGATTGCAGTCTTGTCCTCTGAACGTCAATGTTGGCTTCGACAATTTTAACATCTCGCGAAAGACCTGAGGTGACAAAGAAACAGGAGAATGGTGCGCAGTGGAATAATTATTTGGCTTGGAATATATTTTTCGGCGCACCAATAGACCACCTCCTTATATTCAAAAACCTCAGGGACACAACCTGCACGAGCGATCCCAGAGTTTCAAATCACTTCGTTCTAGGAGGAATGGGATAAATAGTAAAAGTATGCTCTGGACCATTGGAAGTTTTGGTCCTCGTGTGCAAACATATTTACTGTATCTCCACAAAATTGTTGTCGACCTGCTACCATAAGTCTACAAGAATGTTTGTTTGCTCCAGATGAATGAAATGAAAAGTTGGAAAGGATAATATAACCCTGCACAAACTTTGGTCCAAAGCGTGTGAATGGGAGATGTCCTCGAGACTTTCCTTGATTAATGATAATTTGGACGGCTGTTGCATAATGCGTTGTTATCATTAAAAACTAGTAATTGCATACATAGAAAATGCGAACATGGAGAATATTGCAATCACTGATTAAGCATTGTATATTTATTGAGCCACCCAACATGATGACACATGTTCGAGATGAACAATCAGAAGGGACAAAATAACTCTCCGCACTTCGTGGTTTAATGTGTAATAATGGGAGATCTCCTCGACCGTTTCACCCATTAATGACAATGTTGACGGTTCCTGCATGGTCAGCTGTTAGCATGAAATGTTTCTAATTGCATAGTAAGAAGGTACGGAGTTTGCGGGCACGGGAAAAAAACAGCTACAAAATAGGGTTGCAAGGTACAACCATTGAAGGTGAGGGCGCGAGGGTCAAATTGTATGTATCAGAACTTTTTGATTGCAATGCGTGTAACAACGAAGAGGGTATGGTAGGAAAACTGGGAGGACAGGAAGTTAGTGGGGATGGAAGGCAGCGAGAGATACTTTGAAACATTTGTGAGCCGTGGTAAAGTGAAGAGCGGACGATGTCAAAATCTGGTAGTCAATTTGTATATTGTGCAGGGTGTGATGCCACCTGTTTCGTACCTCTGTGTCCAGTTGTCACTACCAAGAGATAATTTAGTATTGAAAATAATTTTTTAGATACTATTAGATACTTCATAGGGATTAACATCCGTAAACAATGGCAATCTCCAACCCGCCAGCCCTGCATTTTGTGTGTCAATTTGTATATCACGGAACTGGGAGCACTGTTTGGAGGACACAAAACAATAGAAGTGCAATGTTGAGTCAGCCAGTCCACAGGTCCACTTGTCAATTTGTATATCGCAAAATTCTGGGTGCTATTTGTAAGGCATGCAACAATGGAGGCCCAATTTTGAGCTCGCCCACCCAAGAACCCGTGATCCAAAATTTTTCTAGGTATGGAATGCAGAATCTGTACATGCTCTATAAGATATCATGTCCATAATTTATAGTCCCATAATACACGAGAAGAAAAATGGGGAAAAAGGATGAAGTAGTTAGGAGTGGAATTGTAGATCATAAAAATTTTGAGTGGAAAATGTATATAATGGAACAAAAAGGAACATAGTTCAATTGCGCCAACTCGAAAAACATGGGCATAAAATTCACTAAGTATGGAAAGGAATAGCGGATGGTCCAATTTGCCATGCGAGGATATAGATGGAGATGAAATTGGTGCCAACTCGAAAACTATGGACATAAAATTGGCCAAGTATGGAAAGCAAAAACAGTGAGTTGGATTCGTCATGTGATTATATAGATGGAGACAAAGATATGTCAACCGACCAATGCTGGGGTTGCACATTTCATGAACCCGACAACAAGAGGATCCAAAATAGGCTACGAAGGTCTCTGCAGAAGACGTGAGGCCCGAACATTCTAATTGTATAGTTGCGAACATTTGAATGCATAATTTGTAACATGAAAGAGAGGACGATGTCGGAATCTGGTAGTTAATTTGTATTCGATAGTCTAGTTATATACTTATTTGCATCTCTATGATTGCAGGTTCCAATGTTGGTGTGTTGACATAGATTTATCTCCATCTATATCCTCGCATGGCGAATTGGACCACCCGCTGTTCCTTTTCATACTTAGTGAATTTTGTTCCCGCGGTTGCCGAGTTGTTGCAATTCAACTCTTCTTCTTCTTGTTCTGTCATCTACATGTACCACTCAAAATTTCCATGATCTACAATTCCACTGCGAACTTCTCAATCCTTCTTCCCTTATTTTCTTTCTGTGTATTATGGGACTATAAAATATGGACATGATATTTTATAGAGCATGTACAGATTCCAAATTCCATACCTAGCGACATTTTGGATTGCGGGTTCTCGGGTGGGCAGGCTCAAAATTGGGCCTCCATAGTTCCGTGCCCTACAAATAGCACCCAGAATTCTGCGATATACAAATTGACAAGCGGACCTGCGGACTGGAAGACTCAACATTTCACTTCTATTGTTTCGTGTCCTCCAAACAATGCTCCCAGTTTCACGATATAGAAATTGACACACGAAATGCAGGGTTGGCAGGGTCGAGATTCCCATTGTTTACGGATGCTAATCCCTATGAAGTATCTAACAGTATCTAAAAAATTATTTTGAATACTAAATTATCTTTTAGTAGTGACAACTGGACACAGTGGTACAAAACTGTTGGGATTGGACAAATTTTGAGTGGAAGATGTATATAACAGAACAAAAATGAACATTGTTCAATTGTGCAAACTTGGCAACCGCGGGCATAGAATTCACCAAGTATGAAAAGGAATAGTAGGTGGTCAAATTTTCCATGTGAGGATATATATGGAGATGAAATTGGCACCAACTCGACAACTGTGGACATAAAATTGTCTAAGTATGGAAAGCAACAACGGTCAATCGGATTCATCATGTGATTATATATATGGAGATAAAGATATGTCAAACCACCAATGCTGGGGTTTCACATTTCGTGAACCCGACAATAGGAGRATCCAAAATAGGCTGCGAAGGTGTTTGCAGAAGACGYGAGGCCCCRACGTTCTAATTGTATCGCTCTGAACATTTGAATGSGTAATCTGTAACACGGAAGAGCAGACAATGTCRRAATCCGGTAGTCAATTTGTATATTGCGACATTTTGGATCRCGGGTTCTCGGGCAGGTTGGCTAAAAATTGGGCCTCCATTGTTCTGTGCCCTACAAATAACACCTAGAATTATGTGATATACAAATTGACAAGCGGACTAGCGGATTGGCAGACTCAACATTGCACTTTTATTGTTCCTTGGCCTCCAAATAACGCTCTCAGTTTCACTATATAGAAATTGACACACGGAATGTAGGGCTGGCAGGGTGGAGATTTCCATTGTTTACGGATGCTAATCCCTATGAAGTATCTAATGGTATCTAAAAAATTATTTTGAATACAAAATTAGCTCTTCGTAGTGACAACTGGACACAAAGGAATGAAACAGTTGGGATTGCACAAATTTTGAGTGGAAGATGTATACAATGGAACAAAAAGGAACAGAGTTCAATTGCACCAGCTAAACAATAGCAGGCATAAAATTCACTAAGTATGAAAAGGAAAAGAGGGCGTTCTAATTCTCCATGTGAGGATATAGATGGAGATGAAATTGGCGCCAAACCGACAACTGTGGACATAAAATTGGCCAAGTATGGAAAGAAACAACGATCGGTTGGATTCATCATGTGATTATATAGATGGAGATAAAGATACGTCAACCCGCCAACCGCTGGGGTTGCACATCTCGTGAACCCAACAACAGGAGGATCCAAAACATGTTGCGAAGGTGTCTATAGAAGACGCGAGGCCCCAATGTTCTAATTGTATCGCTCCCAATATTTGAATGCGTAATCTGTAACATGGAAGAGTGGACGATGTGAGAATCCGATAGTCAATTTGTATATTGCGGAGGGTGCAATCCCAACTGTTTCATACCTCTGTGTCCATTTCTCACTCCTAAGAGCTAATTTAGTATTCAAAATAATTTTTTAGATACTGTTAGATACTTCATAGGGATTAGCATCCGTAAACAATGGAAATCTCCACCCCGCCAGCCCTGCATTCTGTGTGTCAATTTCTGTATCGTGAAACTGGGAGCGGTGTTTATAGGACACAAAATAATATAAGTGTAATGTTGAGTCTGCCAGTCCATTGGTCCGCTTGTCAATTTGTATATCGTAGAATTATAGGTGCTATTTGTAGGGCACGAAACAATGGAGGCCCAATTTTGAGCCCGCCCGCTAGAGAACCCACGATCCAAAATGTCTCTAGGTATGGAATGCGGAATCCATACATGATCTATAAAATATCATGTCCATATTTTATAGTCCCATAATACACGGGAAGAAGGACGGAGAAGTTCACAGTGGAATTGTAGATCACAAAAATTTTGAGTGGTAGATGTAGACGATAGAACAAGAAGCATTAGAGTTGAATTGTGCCAACTCGGCAACCGCGGGCATAAAATTCACTAAGTATGAATAGGAACAGCAGGCAGTCCAATTCGCCATGTGAGGATATATATGGAGATGAATATATGTCAACATGCCAACGTTGGAATCCACGATCATAGAAACACGACTAATTATATAACTAGAAATCGATAATACACGGGAAGAAGACGAGGGAAAAGAATCTCGCTGAAGAACATCTTGTGTTTGATTATTAATGAAAATGCTTTCGAACCCTTGCTAAGTTCTCACCAGTTAAGGCATAAATTGCAGATCACAGAAGTATCTTTCGTGCCACTGTGTCCACTTGTCACTAGTAAGAGCATTACTAATGTATATCAGGAAGGACGTGAAGTTGTTGGGGATGGAAAGAAGCAACAGATACTTTGAACGAAGTTAATGTATACCAGGAACCCACAGTCGAATTGTAGATCACGGATTTTGTGAGTGTAAGATGTATATACCGGAACGATAAGCAGTTGGGTTCGCAAGCGGCGGCCCCGCAATGACGACCATAAAATTGGCTATGGAAAGGAACAACGGTCGGTCGAATCCCTTGTGTGAGGATATACATGGAGATCAAGACATGTTAGCCCACCAGCTCTGGAACCAGATACCATAGAAAGGGCACTAAGTATATATCTAGAAAGAAATAACGAGTGGGAATAAGAAAAGGCCAGTTCCTATGCACCGATCCGACAACCACGGCCATAAAATTGCCTAGGTATGGAAACGTATAGTGGTCGGTCGGATTCGTCATGTGAAGATACAGATGGAGATGAAGATATGTCAGCGCGTGAACCCTGCAACCTCCCATCATAGAAAGACAACTAAGTATAAAACCAGAAATCCATAATGGATGGGAAAAGCAAAAGGGGAAACAAGATAAGTATCTGATAGTCGAAAAAACCTTTCTTTTTCCGTTTATTAATGGCAATGTTTTCAAACCCCTGCTAGGTTCTCACTAATAAAATAACTAACTGCAGATCACTAAAGTTCTTTGGCTGCAAGATGTATATGACGGAACAGGGGACATAGGTGCTGGGTATTGAGAACCCGGGCCCTGGTGCCCAGATAACTGCCTAAGTATTGGCCAAGACAAAGGTTTGATATCTATTTCAATAATTTTCATACTAGTATCTATCAATGGAGAAAGTTTTCATATTTATCTGAATAGTATTCATCTAATATATATTAATGGATTGTTTCTGTTTCAAATGCAACTGATCTCCCAATTTTCAAGATGCTCTTCAGTTCGCAAATTTCGTTAAAAGCATGAAAATTTTGACTTCAAGATGTACATAGCGCAACAAGAAACATGAATTTGCATTCTGGTCTCAACGATATAAACTCATTATCATCTATTCATCTTGTATTTCTTGCAATGACATGAGCAAACGTTGGCTCTCCATAAACATCAATATCTAAATTAAATTAAATGCAATCAATATTTGGTGTGACTTAAGTAATTAAAGCATAAATTGCAGACTACAAAAGTTCTTTGGCTACAAGATGTATATGACGGAGCAGGGAACACATTTGTTTAATACCGCAAACCCAAACATAATTGTCTAAGTTTTTTGTATTTATTCCAATAGTACTGATATTAGTATATATGCACAGATATTATCAAATAGAAGAAACTGCAATATATCCAACATACTGAACAGGAACATTAAGTCAACAATTGAGCTGCTTATGAAAAATGATTCTTAAATGTAAAATGTAAAGAAAGAACAGACCAATCTTTATTTAGATTGAAGTAGTGGGCAACATAAAGTAAATCTTGTCGTTCATGTTTAATGACACATGGGAAGAAGGTACAAAATACAATTAAAACAAATACTAGAAATTGGAAAATACTGAAATATGTACATTGATGAAGCTTCTTGACAGTTGTCTTGACGTTCAAACTCTTTATTCATAAAAAATGAGTTGAATATCAATTTTGGGTTTTGTACTTAATCGGTTCTGCCAACTACATCTATCACAGTTTTTTGAATACCTTGTCTCTTCCAAATATGGTCTGCTTGCAATGGATGCTTATTCAACGTCATGAATTATGAACAACCAATTTGATTACATTGATACTCAAACATAGTCAAAGTGTTATACAAAATATAGAATTCATTTGGCGTTTCAAAATTTTCAATATAGTTTTGAAACATTTGATATTTCAAAATTTTGTATACATTTTATTTGTAAAAGGTTCCACAATAATTATGACTAAGTATGAAAAGAGAATAAATACTATGATAAATGAAAAGTTACAACTTATGTTGCAAGAGTTTAAGAAAAGTTAAGTTGGGAGAGAAAACATTAAAAAAATATTTTAAATTACAATGTATAGAGATAATGATACATTTTAAATTTTATTTCAATAAAATTGAAGATCAAACTAGGATAAGGTTGCTTCTAGTGGACCAACTAGACCAACTACAATATGGAAATTATTAATTTAATTTGTTTTAATAATTATATGAATATATTTAACACAACATTAAAACTTTAATATCCATAAATATTAGATTAGAAAACGAGAAACAAAGAAATAGGAAATATTTAAGACAAACTTTCTTCTTAAAACCAACAAGAAATAACAAGAAATAAGGTAGGAAATAACTCAGGCCTACAAAGGTTTATCAATGACAACAATGAAAAATACTCCAGATGAAAATATCTTGAGGAATAAATTCTCGAACTACCCTCAGCGACTTGAAAATTATTCACAAAAGAAACAAAAAAATTTGTTATTTCTTTAAAAGAATCAAACCGACAAATAATGAACTTAGAAAAGAAAAAAGAGAGTCCCAAAGCCTCAGGAGAGACCACAAACACATGGCCTAAAAAATTTCAAACCAAAAATATTTGAAAAATCCTCTATGGAAAGATGTATGCGCCCATGATGAAGGCAAACCGTATATAAGTGAATGTATAAACTTGTTGGGTGCATATGTGTATACGACTGTGATAACTAGCACATAACGTATATACCTAGAAAAGGTAAGACAAAGGCTCAAGTGAAACTGAAGAAAGATTTAATTGATTTTAATCTATCAATCTAAGTACAAATATCAATCTGAAACAAAAGAAAAACACTACATTCAAGCAAACAAAAACATAAACTCATAAATAGGCCCATTAGGGAGAAATTTCCCTAGTATGGTCGCTAGTTCTGCTTTCGAGGTAAATACCCTATAGTAGTGGAATATACGGCAACGTACCAATGACCTTATAGAAAACAATTTACCAAATAGAACATGAAACGAAGATACGCTAACTGATTTCAAAAGAAATAACTAATTGTTGAGAGGAAGAGAAAGATTGACTCACTCAAAGTTCTACGGTTGATGTCATTCCCAATTGTCGTAGTCTCTTCACTCTTTTTTAGTAGCTTCTTTGCAACCTGCAAGAACCTTCAAGATGAAATCCTATAGAAATAGGTAGTCATACTAATAACTACCCGTTGGTCTAATGAAATATAACTGTAAGATCTCAACAATTAGTACTCTACGAAACATATATGAAAAGATTGCAAACAAAACATTACAAATACTGATCCGGATTATTTTCGGCACGAAATGAGAGCAGAGATATAATAAAGAAATGCACAAAGATATTGTAGATATTCAATAATATAACAGAAATGTATCAGAGATGCAACCATAAACACAGATATATAGTAATACATG
>JASDQU010312263.1:0-10472 GCA_032191745.1 Picea mariana | reverse complement strand
CCCTCCTAAATAGAAAGAGCTCCCCATTGAGGTGACATTGGGTGGGGAAGCTCCTGTTACGCCGGTCTTGCCCTTGACTCAAGCCTTTCAATCTTTCCTACAAACCGTGCGATAACACGCCCCATGGGCAGTTTCATCCGTGCTAGCAGATTTTGCTAATTGTGCCTGGTCTCCTCAGATTAGTTGTAATGCTTCTTCTCTCGAGTCTAAAGGAAACACTTCAAATAAATCATAATAATTTTCAAAGAAATTATAATAATTTAAAATTTTTAACGAGAAAGACATGTTTGCAACAAAATTTAAATTTTCAGTACACCCCAAAAGATAGCTAAAGGGTTTCTAAGGAGATGGAGGGTTGACTTCACTTCCTTAGATATGGATATATGGATGTAAATGTTGAGGAAAAAAATTAACCGCTTTAAATTTTTAGTACACCCCAAAAGATAGCTAAAGGGTTTCTAAGGAGATGGAGGGTTGACTCCACTTCCTTAGATAGGGATATATGGATGCAAATGTTGAGGAAAAAAATTAACTGCTTGTAACCTTAGTCTAGTGACTAGTCAACTGTTTTGGTTAGTCAATAGAACCATTTATTGACTTGGTCCTTCTGACAAGGTCAACCATAAAACTGAAGAAAAGGATTCCAGCAAGCAAAACAACCATTTTTGTTACTATGATTTACTGCTTGGCATCATATGCATATTTGCTGCAACCAACATAATATTATTAGAGGACACTCTTGACCTGATATTTGTGCCCCCTTCATACATCCTCTTTACTGCTGTTATCATTTTCTTATTGTAAGCAATGGCAGTTGTCTATGATGCTGTTATAATATGTGATTGTCATAAGTTTCATGCATCGTTGTCTATGATTCTTTGTGATTAAGTAGATTTTTTATTGAGCTTATTGGCTTTGGGATTCATGCATCTCTGCTTGGTGTTTGAGGTTGGTTATCTCTTCATCTTAGACACATGAAAAATAAAAAAATTGTTATAGCTTTAGCATGCAATGCATCTCTGCTCTAAAATTGTGGTCATTAGTTGGACATTAATAAAATTATCTTATTTTATCTTATCTAACAAATATGGGAAATTTTGTTCATCAAGACAATGCATTGTCTACACATTAAACACCCCAAAGTAGTGCATTTGCAGGGAAAGTTAAATGGCCAGCTCCGAACTATCCCAAAGTAGACCTTGCTTTAAAGCTCATTGCCATATCTTCATCTTTACCCACTGTTATCACACAGACTGTTGCTTGGGCAAAGCCAACCACAAGCGTCACTTGTGCAACACAACTAGGAGTAAGAGCCACTGTCACCTCAGCAATTACTTGTCTCGTTTTAGTGATGGATGATTCCACCACAAGAGAGGCTTCCCAGGTGACCTTGGGGGGATGGAGAGTGCAAGGCAAGGGTTTGTAAAGGATCCCTCCTTTGGTCACTAATGAGAGTGCTTAGGGTTTGGAGAATGATGACTTTGGTAGAGGGAGAGAGGCAAGCTGATCGATAACCTGCAAAACCAATGTTAGAGCCAATATCCCAAGACCCAAAATCATGAAATTAAACCCCTGAACACTAGGAAATGCAGCAAGAAACCTTGCTGTCCCAAAAATTACAGCAGACTGTAAATTATATCAGCAACAAAAGATAGTAACAGCTGCAAGAAATCACCGTCAAAATCAGCAAATAACAATTGGAAACAAAAGCCCTTGACTAGAAGATAAATCTCCAATGTTTAAATAACAATGTTGACGCTTAAATAGGCTGTAAAGTAAGTGTTATCAACAAATTTATAACAGCCCCAGATGGCTGTAGCAAACATTTGCTACAACAACAAGTTTTCACCACAGAAATTAGAAAGTAAATATGCCAAATTGCAGCCCTTAACAAGTAGATTAATTTGCAATATTCAAACACAATTTTCTGTGGTGAAAAAATAAGTAAACAAGAGTGAGATAGAGGTTTCACTGCAGCCCTAATGGCTGTAGCTCATTTGTTGTTACAGCAGCAAGTAAACTTGTAAGAAATGAAAGTGTTTTAGCATTAAAAAATATCTTAGAGTGAGAGCAATTCATCCACAAATCCAATGATTTTAAGAGAGCAATATTCACGTTTTTCAATGCAAAGACTTGTGCCTTATCTATTGGCAAATGGAGTCATAACATTAACAAGCAAGTTAGGATGGCAATGGAAAAAAGACTTGAACCTTGAACCCAAACCCTCATGTGTCCAAGCCGTCACCTAGCTTAACAAATTAATGGGAAACTAGTTTTTAAACCCTAGGGGGATAGACCATCCTAACCCCTAGTTTTAAAACCCTAGCCAAGAATGTTTTCAAGGGGATAGACAATCCTAACCCTTGAAAATACCTTTGAATGACCTCACTTAAATCAGAAAATTAGCCTGAAGGAGGGGATAGACAATCCCAACCCTCCTAGGGTTTCTCCAAGCAAGATAATCAAAGCAAATTGCAGAAATTTACCATCAAACCAAAGCAAACCTGCAAAGATCATTCACCAAGAGCAAACCTAGATCACAAGCCAATCCTCCAAAGTGCAGCGATTTCACCTCCAAGACAATTTTGCAAGAGAAAGACTTCCACAAAGCAAATCACATCACCCCATTTGCACAAGAAAATAAGAGGGCTAAAATTTTTGAGAGAGAGAATAATGTCTCAATGATGAATTATGAAAAATGAAGTGAGGCTTGCTTCTATTTATAGAGGAGATTCAAGCTCACTTTATCCAAATTTACAATTAAATCTACTAATTTAGGTCCAAATTCATGTTTTTACATTGACTTTAATCAAAACGATTTGACTTTTGCCCACATATGCTAAATAATGACCAAAAATGACAAAATAGAGGAAATTAAGTCCCCAAAGTCTTCTTCAAGGGTGGCCGTTAGGTGACCTAACCTCCAAAGGCTAGGGTGTCACCTCCCATGGTGCCACATCATCTCACTAGTCCACAAAAGTGTGGGGTACATCTCCCATAACTCCACCAAGTGCAAAACCCAAGTCAAATCAGGCCTTTTAAGCTTGACGTCGTGCTCCAAAAGTGCAACATTCTAGCATGGGGGGGGTGACGTCATTGAAGTCTCATCATCGTAGGCCTCTTTCATGGGCAAATGACGTCACCGAGTGTGCAATGCTCATCATCAATGCCCTCCAACATGTGGGGCACAACATCCATCCTGTGGGCTTTCATGCCCCCATGGAGATCCAAAGTGCCTTAAGACATCCATCCTATGGGCTTTCATACCCCCATGGAGAGCCACCCAACCAAGTACATTGGGTCCCCCCTTTCAAATTAAACACATGCTCAAAGACTTTATGCAATTTACCAAATTTAAATATGTGAGGGTTATCAAAAGGTCCTATTCGGTAAGCCACTTCCCCAAAGAGAAGAGTGTTTCCCAGGTGAGCCCTATCTAGGCCATGTGATGAATGTGAGGTGGATGAGGGAGAAACTTTTGGGCATGGGGTCATTGACATGCAAGGGTCTCATATGGTTTCGTTTCCATGGGTGCCTTTGTAGAGGGTGCGTTGCATTCTTGAATTATCTTTTGTTTGGGGTGCAACCTTTTTCCAAGCCCTATAATTGCGTTTTTCTTTATTTTCTTTAGATAGTTTGCAAGTCCCCTTTACAAGGTTTCTTGATTTTGTGCATTAAATGCATTTCCTTCCAAGTGGGATACTTATAGGTCCTTTTCAAATAAGTGAGGCGTTCATTCGCACTCAAGACTTAGGGAGGGTGCCTAGAAAGGCAGAGCTCAAGTTTTTGGACTATGACTTTTGTGTCCCTTTCTATCCCTGCCATTGCATTTTAATTGTGGCTGTTTTTTTCTTTTTATTTATCGACGCTAGTTGCAACAAGCTTTGGGTCTTCAACCCCTTCTTCCCATAAGAGAATGAGGTATAAGCCTTTTTTGGGGTACATGTAACCCCAAAAGGTGAGGATATAGAGAGGAATGAAGATGAAAAGTGATAAAAGATGGTCGGGAATGGTGAACTTACTAGAAACCTTAGGATAACCACCAAGGTGAAAAATTGTAAAAAACATAACTTTCGAGCAAATGTTTCATAATTAGAAAGAAACCTTCATAACTTATCCAAATGCCCCAAGTATTAAAATGATACGTACCATGAAACTTGACTAGTTACCTCATGAAGCAAGACCTGTCGCCCTCTGTGGATCCAGTCAGTGTGGTGGATGCTGCTGATGATGGTGAAGCGCGGTGAAGAAGAGGGGTTCCACGGGCTTTGCTGTCCATCCATCTCTCAACACTCCATGTCTACAACTTGCGGGCCTCGAGACATCATCTTCTTAGTTACACCTAGGCTGGGGGGGGGTAGCACCCACTAGCATAGATCCATCTTAACCCCCTATCTAATAAGCACTAAGAGGGATACAAAAGGAATGGAAGCACAAACTTATTGATGCTTCAAAGATCGAGGATTAAGATGGATCTACGCTGGCTTATTTTATGATGATATATATTATTATTAGTCTTCTTTTTTTAATTTTTACTTTTGATGGACTTAAATTTTTTTCAATTTAGTTTATTAGCATTACAGATGTTACATATCTACCTAGGTTGTCTATGCACCTCACTACTCTCGATGCAATCAAATAGGTGAGTAGCTCTACATGACTCCATACCCATTAGTACAACCACAAGCATTAAACAACTATTTTTATTGCCTCGTGTTACCTCCCAATCCCGAACTTCAAATGTTACAAAGTCCTTTAACATAGTGCAACCCTAGGCACACTTAGGGAGATTTCCCAATGTCACCACATCAATACTTTCTCTTGCTTTATGCTGGTTCTTTTTCAACACAAGGGGGAAACCCTAGAAAAAGAAATGTTTTGTGTAGCACTAAGATGGATGGTGGAATTTACCAAGAGTAGTGCCTATACAATTGGGTTATGGAGTCAAGACCAATGAACAAGAGGATTTGAATACAATGAAGATACATAGATAGGCTATTAACAATGTGCCTAACTAACCACATGGATCTTCTTTAATATGCAAAAATTAAACGAGGGCCCTTCCAAAGACCCACCTCACAACATTTACAAAACAACCAAGTAATAGCGTGCAACCATGAACAAGAAAGGGACAACAATGGCCTCTTAATATGTAGAAATCATAGTAGCAATATCCATAAGATGAACAATGATTACAAACAAGAGATAGGGATGGTGAAACCTCATCCATAACGTCTTCTTCTTGGAGCAAAATTGCCCTTCTTCAAAGATTACACCAGGGATCTTGTAAGAGTAATTTCTAGTTGCCCCCGGGGTGTAGGGTAGTCAGTGATGGAGTGTACTGTTAAGGCACTTTGTTATGTGAAGTCACCAGTTTGAAACCCCGACTTAACTTATGTGTCGCGTAAGGGGCATCGTGGGCACACCTGGAGGTTATAGTGATAGTGGTCGGAATTGACCCTGTGTCATGCGAGTACGAGCCTGGCTAGTTGCTGATTTTGCTCGTCAAATCAATCCATGAAGAATAGAAAAAAGATGGAAACCTCAAATTGGATGTGTCCTTCTAGTTCTCCCAAAGATATTCAACTAATTGCTTGGAGGGGTATTCCTTATCTTCCAACCATGCCTTTAGCAAATGAGAATAGCTTTCCTTTCAACAACTTCAATAAAATATTATCTCTTTTAGAAGGCCCTAGAATCCTCCTCAAGTAGAGCGCTCCCATTTTCCTTTTGAGTGAATAAAATAGGTCCACAATACCACTTGTCATCTCCATAAGAAAATCACCTTTCCTTAGAGGGTTTGATCATGTCAACAATGTCACATGGCATCTCCTCATGCAAAGAGCTTGCCTCTAAGTATGTAAAAAAGGCCTCAAACCATGTGTCCTTACTCCCAAATACATCACAAGGTGAAATATGCCTCCAAATATATGAAAATGGATGAAATATTTGTCTTTACCCCCAAAAGTTCTCAAAGGGGAAACGTGCCTCCAAATACGTGGAAGCTCCTCCATTAGGGTTATTTCTCACCCCTTCTTTCCTTCAACATGCCTTAGGCACCTCCTTGAAGAGGGCATTCAACCTTGAGTGGGCCTTTGACCAAGCCCAACTACAACTTAGTGCCATGTGGCACCCTTCCAAGTAGGGTGTTTCTCCTTTTATGCTTATTAACACCTTTCCTTGCCATATGTCATGCTCTAAACCTCCTACAATATATTTCATTTTCTCCTTTCGGTTGTGTTTGATCCCTACCATGCCATAAGTTGTGCCCTGGACATCTACTACGATAGGGCATTCATCTTCTAAGTCTCCCCTCTAGCTCACGTTGTCCATGCATGTGGTCTTGGGCCCTAGGTTCAAGCTATGAATAAGGTGCTCTGTCAACGATTCGACAAATGGTAATGTAGGCCAGGTAGCCATAACTCCTAATACAGGTCCAATGTGCCTAAATGGAAACTCATGGTGAAATATGCCTTAAAAAAGCCTCTCTTGGAGATTTTTTCTATGTTAATTAGAACACCCTCTTGGAGATTTTGTCTATGTGGATGCTTATCCAAATGGATGGATGTCAATGGATCAATGGTCTTGTGTGTCGATTTGATGAGTAAGTGCCTTCTCTTTAAATCTTGTGGTATTTATTTTGAAATGTGTTAAGTGTGGTACTACTTCTCAAGTGTTGGTTGTACACCCTCTTGTCCTTTTCTTGATAGATCCCCTCTCAAGACTATTGGAAAATTTTGAGTGAGGATTTTCCTTTGACAATCTTGAATTTTTTTTTTGTAAGCTAGATTTTATATTACCTTTCAAATACAAAAAAATACATTAGATGTCCATGTGATTGGTGTAGAGGCTACCAACAGAGGAAACCAACCTCTCCACCAAAGTCTAGTCTGTTGAAATCCCTCAGCAAAATCTACAAGGTCTTTCAGATAAGATTACAACGGTGTGAAAAAGGAGTATGAGTTGCCAAAACTAGAAATCTAAAGATATGCATTGACTCTGGATTGAGCAGGAAAGACAAAAGACTAAACATTATAAAACCCTGTTTATCTTTGAGCCCACTCGCATAGGCATGCTTTGAAGAACCTGGCCATTCAGGTACCATCATTGACTGTAGCATATTTTTTGGACTACGCCGCCGACCAAGATCACTTGAGCCAGAGTCCAACAACCAGTTGAGCTTCCTTGTTGCCAAGTCTTGTTGAAATCTGATTTCCTCATGATTGCGCTGTATCTCCTTGATTAGATTGCATTGGTCCTCTGTGAAGGTCCCTGCTAAACACATAGGCTACTGTGGAGCGGGCTCACTTGCTTCCATACCATGAGGAGAGGGGGGCCTCTGGGTATGAGGAGGAGTAGCAACAACTATCGAGGCCTCCATACTAGGGGCACTACTAGAAACGGGCTGGCTTAGGGAGCTACGTCCAGGGTGATCCAATGAGGAAGAGTAGTTGCGACGATGCCCACGAAGACTCGAGAGATTTCCACTAGCACGTCGCGGTTTCCCCCTTACACGCGACATTGTTTTATAAGACTTTCTAGGAAGAGTAGGACCGAGAAAGGTGGTGGTGAACCATAGAGGATAAACCCAATGCTGTGTAGCCGAAGTGAGAACAACGCAAAAGGTAGGGAAAACTAATCGAGGAAAACATCCCCTCGAAACACTAAAACCCATGCGATTCTTCCCTGCCATTACTGGAAACTTCAATACCCTGTACTGGAGCCAGACGAAATTTATTGCAGAGCTGCGGATTGAATCCATAAGCGTATTTTATTTGGAGGTAAGACGCAGTGACGGCCGGAGTTTAAATGAGATTGTGATGTCATCCACTGGTAGCATGCGAGGTAGACTACTCCCAAAGCCACCATGTGTATACGGCATAGGCATTCCCGTCTTTGAAATAGAGACACCCCATCCAGGGCTTGACAATCTTGAAATTTATTTAGGATACTAAAACGATTTGGTAGGGTTTGAGGTTTTTCAACCCTAACTATATTTTTAGTCCACCTACAACTTCTCAAGAAGAGACTTAGTTGACCCCATATGCCCAATCACAAACTAGGCACTAGTCTATTCATTTTCTAGCCAAAATTAAAATTAAAATTCCCTTTTCCTTTTTGGTTGAAGTAGATCTGAAATTTCTGCAGCTTACACCTTAGTTTTCAGCCCTAGAACCCTAGACATCTTGGTGAAAGTTTCACTATTTTAAGCTGAAAATCATTCTTTCGTGAAATCTATCCTGCTGCCCCAAATTTCTGCATGAAATAAGGGTGAATTGATTCATTTTTTAGCAGCTGTTCTGTGCAATTAATTTTCCGATTTGTAAGCTGCTTTCATTTAGATTTACTTCTTGTTTTAGCCTAAGAAAAACCATAATTCCATATCTCTTTAAAGGGCTGAAACTTGCTGCTACAATTTACTTGTTTATGGTTCAATTCAATTCACTTTTAAGACAAGTTTTATAGTGGCCTTGATTAATTTCTAGATCTGGAATTTGTGAGGGATAATACACATAAGTTTCACATCGTAAAACACCCAAACTTGCTTCATTGAACTCTTAACTCAAATCTGGAATTAATCTTAATTAATCAACTTGATCCCTAAATCTCTTATCATTTAAAATTGGTTTTAATTGGGTAGTAACATAGGTAACCTTAGACTTGTTTTGACTTGCTTTAGGAACCCTAATTGCTAATTTGCTACTAGGGAAACATCCCTTGTGTTGGGTTTTAACTTTTATCCCAACCTAAAAAGAGGGAAGTAGTTGTTTAGGTGACAGTGTCAACTCTTCCGAGTTACACTCAAGCTTAGTACATTGTGATGGCTTTGCACTAAGGGGTGCAAGTTTGTCTGATAACAGTTCCAACTAAGCAGTGGTTATCCCATAGCATGTGCTGTATTATAACAGCATTTGCTTGCATCATTATCAAAGCCACATTGAAACTCATTAGGTGGTGAATTATTCTAAGAAATTTCATAGTAACTCTGTTAAAGAAGCAATGATCCCTTGTTATTTACCCCACTTAGAAGATACCCCACTTCTTCTCTTATCTCCCTTCAGTGAATAGATACGTTGTTTTATTTGCTGGAAGTTTATGGGTTCTCCTTATATTCAACATGGTTCAATGTCCTAGCTGAGCAATTCAATCTATCATTCTGCCAGTGAGATGGAAGGTCCTGACAGGTTTGTCTAGTTGTTTCTTATCTAGTTCTGAGACGCACCAACATTCTGGCTGTGCCTTCCAAAATTTCCTATCTTAAATCCTTTCTCACCATGCCTCTTCATTTGGTAACACCTTGAACCATAAATGCGATGCATTCTCTTTGTTTTGAGCTTAGTGCTCCTTCCATTTTGAGCAATAGTTATTAAGGCTTTGACTTTAACGATCACCGGGCTCTAGAAGTTAATAGCTACCTTATCAATTTGTCAACCTTCTATAGTCAACCTGGGTGATATTAAACATGCTCCTCTTTCCATTGTATGAGTTGGCTTCTCACTAAATTACCAATAAAATCAGTCCAAGTCATGGGTCTAACATAGTCAGATTGCTTCCCTTCTTTAGTGATTTTGCTGTAACCAACCTCTGATGATACATTTAGAGGTTCATGGAATTGATCTTTTCCCCAGTGCAATAATATCACAATACTTCTAAACAATATTCCTTAACATGGGTCCATTTATGCTCATCTCTAATAATTTGTATTACGTTTACTCTAATACTTCTCAAACAATAACTTGTGAACTTTTGTGCTTCAAACCTGTTGCCGTCCTTATACACACTTGCAAATGTGAGCCAAGTCCTGCTCACTTAGTGTGTCCTTGGAGGCACAATGCCTAGGTTCAAAGCCCACGCTGTCACTCTGGCTTGAACCTCTTCCGTCTAGGCTTACTCCTAGGGAAGCCAAGGGGGGTAGTCCCTAGTTTCTAGATAAGATTTATAGTTAAGTTCTAGGAGTTGTTTTTAATTCGTTAAGGTTTGGGGGAAGCCTAACCTATGATGCTAAGGCAACAATGCAAGATGCAAGAGTTTGTTATGTCAAACAAAACCTTTCCCTAGGTCAACTAAGACTAGTGCCTAAAGGTTGGGCAAGTGGTCAACTAAGTTAAAGGGTGTTTCGTTACAATATGATTACAAAAGATTACAAAGAATAGTTACTTCACAAAGATTAGATACAAGTACTTACAAATAAAGAATGCCAGAAATACAATGATACAACACAACAAGCTAACCACGTTTTGTCTAGACTATGCAGGAATTAAAGAAGATCAAGGCATTATCATCATCAACACATCATCATTCACATTTCACAAGGATACTTAGAAGATTTAGAAATTAAAGCTTAAGTGTCCTATAACGATTAAAATACTCCACACCTTTAGTTGTTTAACCCACAAAGTTTTATTAGATGAAAGATTGAATTAGAAGTATTAAGCCCAAGGTTTAATTCACTTAGTGAGTTAAAGGTTCTT
>JASDQU010312262.1:0-13573 GCA_032191745.1 Picea mariana | reverse complement strand
GATCGCCATCAAAAGTGGTCCACATACTTGCAACAATTCCACCTCAACATCAAGTATAAAACAGGAAGCACCAATTGCGTCGTTGATTGCCTCAGTAGACCGCCAGTCAGGGCACTCACCACGGTTCTAGACTCTTGCGGCCATGAGACATTTAGATGGCCCCAACTCTATGAGACAAACCCTGACTTCGCCACCACCTACCAAATGTTGGGTGAAAACGAAGTTGTCAATAATTTCCATCTTCAAGATGGGTTGTTGTGTCATCTGGGCCATATATGTGTTCCATCAAGTGAGCAAGCAAAGCTGATCTGGGAAGCCCACTACAGTCGGGTGGCAAGACACTTGTGATAACAAGACAGGGGATAAGTTGTGCCAGAGGCAGAACAAAGTGAACAAACTCAGAGGGCAGAGGTAAGTGGCCTATGGGATACTTGAAGTATATGGACGATGTCAACAGGGGTAGATGATAAGAGTGCCCCAACCAAGGGCGACATGGGCCAACCAAGGGCGACATGGGTTGCGTTTGCCAAAGAAGGGAAGAACATCGTCAAAGGTGGCGACAAAAAGAGATGTAAATGCTGAAAACAAAGGCTTTTTACAATGTACCAAATAAATAAAGAATAATTTGGGATGAGTGTACAAATACAGAAACGGGTGCCCCAATGTAATATGGTTGGCCCTGGTAGGGCGCAATTTGCTTGGAGAACTAGAGAAGGGTGGGGGCCCCATGGGTGGGTTTCTGTATGAGGTAGGTGAAATGAAGGGAAATTTGCAGAGGGGCAAACTAATTGTGGATGAAATGGAGGGTTCATGATACTGTGGAGGTGCAGTCAAAATAGAACCTTGAAGAGATAATCTGGGATTCCATTGGGAAAGCTAGCAAAATGAGGAGAAGGAATATGTGGCTGATTCGCAACATGATGTAAGACTATCAGGACTCCCATCCCTAAAGTGTGGAAAAACAGCATGAGTGTTAAAGTGCAAAAGGGTGCTATGAATGGGATAACTCATGTGGGGGAAAGTGCTACCGAGTGACGGCACCTAAGATGCAAATGGAGGTGTTGGTACTATAGAGTCGGATATGGGGATCCTAGAGGCAAATATCAGAGGGTGTGACTGGAGATGCAAGTGAGATTCAGAGGGAATGATTACATGCCAGTGTTGATTATATACCTAAAGGGGTTGGGTTGATGGATGATGACCAAGTATCTGCACACATGAAAACCAAATACCCGATGTGAACAATATCTGAAGAGAATCGAAAATACGAGCATTTATTTGATAATTTTGAATTTAAGCATGCGTACCTGGTCGAGGTATAAAAAAATGGCACCCCGGGGGCTAAGGATGAAAAGTGGCTCGGGGATTGTCTTGATGTAGATGACGGGATGTTGATCCCATGGCTGAAGACGGATCAAAGAACGGACACCCGGAGCTCCCGGAATGGTGAGTGGAAGTTTGGTGAAAAGGTCTATATATAGCTGTAGGGCCCACATTGCCACCTCATTTGTACTTGCTGCCAGAGGGACTGGACGAGAGGTATTTAGAGAAGATTTGGAGATTCTAGGAGAACGAGGAAACCGATCCAGGACTAGCGAGCTTCAAGTTGGTAGTCTTATCATCCTGCATAGAAGTAGATTTTCCATTTATGGGCAGGGTCTGTACGAAGGGCCGTACAAGGGATTTTATGGGTTTGGGCCCCCAAGTGCGCGGGCGATCCGGGAATATGCGCGCACTTGTGCATGTCTGTTACCCGGACAGCCATGCATGGGTGCGCTTGTAGGGGGGACAAAGGTGCACATGATATGCGCGCCTATTTGCTACACAGTCGCGCATGGGTGCGTGGCTATGTAGTGGACAGGCGTGCTTTGATGCACGCATGTGTTTGTGACAGGGGCGCATGGAGGCGCCCCTGTACGGTGGGCAAGCGCACACGTATGCATGCCTGTGACATGGATAGGCGCACATGTATGCATGCCTGTGGGATGGATAGGCGCGCATATGTGCGCGCCTGTGGGGTGAACAAGCGCGCATATGTGTGTGCCTGTGGGTTAAATAGTCGCGCCTTGGGGGCAAGGCTGACGGGTGAAAAACTCATCTTTTTTAATATTTTTGATGGTCAATATGGCTGACCTAGGACTGTATTTATGTGGTTGCAGGCGATCATTTTGCACGATGTCGGTCGGTTGGCAAGAGCAGGATTGGTCCCAGCTTAGGGATTCCATGGCTATTGAGAAGCCAGGGGTATGTGCCACTTTGGCAGCCTGTGGGCTGCTAAAGTTCTTTGAGTGCCCGTTGATACAGGTGCAGGAGTATCTCTTGCAGTTTCTTATTCGGATGTGGAGTCTGGACCTGCATTGCTTTATTGTGTGGGGAGAGCAGATCGCCTTCACTACGGTGGAGGATATATATTTTTTGACTGGGCTCCCTTTTCGAGGAATGCCCCTACCGACGGAGCCAGTGCTACCTGCGGACGTATCGTTAACGACATTGGGCTGGAGGTATTTTTCTAGGGAGAACTATATGTCGAGCTTCGTCGTGAGCATCGGAGCGATGGATGCTCTAGTGCATCGCTATATAGCAGCGATGATTGTGAGGGTGTATGGGTCCCTCGCAACTCAGCGGATCAGTGGTGGTCAGCTGAGTGTTATGGGGAGGGTATTGGCCGATGAGCATTTTTCCTAGGGGCTTACATTGCATGCCCGGATGGTAGGGTAGTTGGACCAATGTCGATCCACTGATACAGGGGACTTTGCCTTTGGGTCCATCTTGGTGGCCAGGTTTTTGGAGAGGGTGCCTATGTTGCGCCCTAGGATTTTATTGGGCGCGCCTGGGGCGTGAGAGCCGCGATTGAAGCGGTGGGCGATGATTTTGGTGCACTATGGTGGTGGCGAGGGCAGCCACTTTTTCACAGCTGAGGCTGCACAGGTGTGGCAGCAGATGCCGCAGGTGATACTGCAGTACCCATACGCCGGTGTGGACTTCCGGGGTGATCCGGACATGGTGTTACCTCCAGGGGAGGTATTTGATCACCGAGGTATGTTTATGAGTTTGATATGTATTGATTTTTTGAGATAGCATGAAATGTGTATTTTGTATAGATGTTGATACTATCATTTGTTTGTTTGTATGTGCAAATGTGGGACCTCGCGGGCGCGAGGTTGAGCTGCTGAGAGCGTCGGCTCGCCAGGAGCCGGGGAGACCGTCGTGGGGAGGGCCATGGGACGGAGAGAGACATCGACGTGAGGACGTCAGGGCGAGACCAACTGATGATGAGAGAGCAGCGAGGAGATGTCTATTTGATGACCCAGGTGTCGGGCCATTGCATGCTCCCTCGGTGGATGCCAGAGCAGACTTTGAGGATATTCACCACCGCATGGAGGTGGTGCTATAGGGTGTGCCTGAGGGCATGTGGTCGTGCATCCAGGATGAGGGCATCCTGGAGCAGTGTGTGGGAGTTCTGCCACCGTGGCGGGCCGTGGTGCGGCAAGCAGCAATAGCAGGTGCTGCTATGACCGGATGGTTACCTTCCGGTCCGGAGGGACCAATAGTGGGTGGGGGACCACCGCTTAAGGGAGGGGTAGGAGGTGGTGCTCTAGAGACACCATGAGTGTCACTCTATCTATTTTTGTATTTTGTATATAGGCTGGTGAGCCCATTCTGGTGCAATGGCACCAATTTTGTACCGAGGTGCTTCACTGGCTTGCAGATATTTGTATATTTGTATGTAAACATTTTGATGGCACTGTGGACCGATTTTTATATATATGAGTATACATTTTGGGGTCTATGTGATGTTTACATGTGTTTTGTTAATGTGTTGATGATGTCTAATCTATATATGTTGTGACAGGTTTTGATAGTTTTATGTATGTGTAGAGGTATCTTGATGTGATATATGCCAATCTAACACCATGTTAGCTAAGTTATCTGTAATTTGATTCAATTGTCTTGGAATATGTGTAAATGTAATGAAATCAAAATGTCGAGATAAAAGTATAACTTGTAGTTATTTGCGAAAGAGGCAAGGATTGCGGACGCGGTACACATTGTTGAGCTGGAGAACGACTAGTTGAGAGTCAAGAAAGATGCTAAGGTGACGAATATGATGATGTTGAGCATCGGCGAGGAGGCCAATGACGGCAGTGTATTCGGCTTGGTTGTTGGTTTTTGAACCCAAACATATGCCACTAGAGTGGAGCATTTCATGTGAGGGGGTATAGAGGGCCCAAGCTGCTGAAGCAAGATTTTGTGTCCAACGGTTGGCGTCGTCAGTGTAACCGATGTGGTAGGCCAGTGGAGGAAGCATCTGTCAATAGCACAAATGATAGTTTAGACATGAGGGATGGGAAAAAGATTAAAAACACTATAAAAGAAATAACCTAAAGTAGAATGGCTACACTTAGGCATAAAATTTCTTATAACTCGTTGACGGGTTCTTTGAGAGAGAGGCCTTCGGGAGAGGCCAGAATGTATGCACCTTTGGTGGGGCAATGTTGGATAATGTAGGGGCCATGCCAGAGTGACTCAGATTTTCCATGACCAAGGGTATTGTGAGCGATATCGTAAGCAAGGATGAGGTCGCCTTCGTGAAATGAGCGAAGGTTGACATGGCGATCAAAGGTGGTCTTTGACCGTTTTTTGGCTACCTCATTGTTCTGTAATGAAGATAGACGATCTTCATCCAAGGACTCTAAGGTCAGCAAGCGCTGCTCCATTGGAGCAGTGTCAGGTAATAGCTCAATTGCGGTGTGTAAGGTGGGAATTCCACACTCAATGGGAAGAGTGGCCTCAACCCCATGGACTAGATGAAATGGTGTGAAACTAGTGGCCATTTTCACGGCCGTACGGTAAGCCCATAGCGCGGAAAATAAAATATGATGCCAATTGGTCTTATGTTTATTAACCGTGCACTGTAACATGGTCTTGAGGACCTTGTTAAATGCTTCGACCTGTCCGTTAGACTGAGGGTAATATGGTGAGGCAAACTCATGGGAGAATCCTAACCGAGATGAGAGTTCGACGAAAATCTCATTCTCGAAGTGTTTCCTGTGATCGGAGACTAGTTGGAGTGGTACTCCAAAATGGGATATGACGTGGTTAAAGAAAAAATGTGTTGCAGTGTCAGCAGTGTTGTTGAAGGTGGGCATAGATTCAGCCCATTTTGTGAAGTAATCGACTGCGACAACAATGTATTTGTGGCCATTGCTGGATGGGGGATTATAAGTCATGAAGTCGATGCCCCATTTACAAAAGGGGCCGGAAGTAATGACTGGTTGAAGAAGAGCAGGTGGTGCTCATGCTTTGTTGGCGTAAAGCTAACATTTCTCGCATCGTTTCATGGCATGAATGCAATCGTGAAACAATGTAGGCCAAAAATAACCTGCTCGGATGATTTTTTGAGCAGTGGACATTCCCGAAAGATGGCCCCCACATGCACCGCTATGGCAGTCATTCAAGACTCTATCGGCCTCTTCAATAGTCAAGCATCGACAAAGTATGGTGTCGACCCCTCGCTGATATAAGATATATCTGATGAGGAGATAGCGGGGGGCCTGGTGGTGAATATGACGATGATCATCTCATGAGAGGTGGTTGTCGAACTTCTGGGTTCGAAGGTAGACGAGGAGTTCGTCGTACCAAGGATCATCCGAAGTGATGTAAAAGAGATGTCCATCAGGGAAGTCGGTATTGACAGGGGCACTGGTAGTATCGGAGGGGAAGGTCATGACCAGTTCGGTGAGGATGAGAGCTTTCTTGCTCTTGGGTGTTGAAAATTCAAGATCGTACTCCTGAAGGATAACGATCCATCGAGAAAATTTGCCGATGGCTGAGCAAGTATTGCATAGGGTTGGTATCTGCTATGACCTTAGTCGTGCGAAGCAAAATGTAATGACGCAGTTTCTGGACTGTGAGGACGAATGCAAGGGATAGTTTCTCTTCGTGTTTATACTTCAAGGGTGGCCCTAAGAATTTTTTACTGACGTAGTAAATGACATGCTCATGATCATCATCACCGATTTGAACGAGAACTCCTACTACTGAGACAGTTGATGCTGATATGTAAAGGATATAGTCGCAATTATAGTCAGATGAACTAATTAAAGGGGCGTTAGACAATGCCATTTTAAGATCGTCAAATTTTTTTTGGGCATGTTCATCCCAGTGAAATGGGATGTCATGGTGTAGTAAGCGAAGGAAACCGTGTGCTCGGGTGGCGTAATCGGGGATGAATCGCCGTAGAAAGTTAGCTTTTCCTTGTAGGCTCTGGAGTTGACATAAATTTCGGGGAGGTGGAATTTTTGTGATGGATTGGACTTTGAGGGGGTCCATGGTAATATCGCTTTGGGAAACGATGAATCCGAGGAGGCACCCTGTAGTGACGCAGAACATGCACTTGAGGGGGTTCAAGCAGATGTTGTACTGACAACACCGTTGAAAGATGATCCGTAAATCATCAAGATGTTGGGTGCGTTTCTTGGATCGAGTTGTGAGGTCATCCAAGTATGCAAGGATGATATGAGCCAGATCATGAAAAATGTATGTCATATCCCGTTGGAAAGTTGCGCCATCATTCTTTAAGCCAAAAGGCATGACACGATATGCAAAAGTACCCCAAGGGGTAGTGAATGCGGTTTTGTATTGATCGGCTGGGTGGATTTGGATTTGATTATAACCAGAGAAACCATCCATGAAGGATAGAGCCTCCTAGCCAGCACAGTCATCAATGATTTGATCGATGAAAGGCGTTGGAAAGTTGTCTTTGGGACATTTGTGATTGAGATCGTGAAAGTCCATACATACGTGGATAGTGCCCTGTTTTTTGTTAATGGGTACAGGGTTGGAAACCCATGATGTATAGGTGATGGGGTAGATGAACCCAACCGCGCATAATTTGTCAATCTCGGCTTTGATGGCCGCTACTTTGGATGGGTGTAGCGGTCGTTGTTTTTTACGAACTGGTGTGATGTCCGGCTAGGTGTCGATGCGATGTTCAACGATAGAGGGATCAAGGCCAGGCATTTCTGTGTATGACCAGGCAAAAATATCCCGATATTCTTGGAAGAGGGCTTTATAGGCGGTGACTTCTTGAGGAGTGCAAGCGGCGCCAATGGTGATTTCCTCGACGACTCCATTTTTGATGGAAATGTCAATTTTGATGGTCGAGGAAATGTTGGCCATGTTGTCTTCTTCAAAAGCATCAGGGGCAGGGATCGGGTTGTTGAACCAGTTGATATGCCATGATGGGATAAATTCCTTGGTTTCTGTTAGAACCCTATATAATAGGGGATCAGTATTCTGAATATTAGTTATTTATTTTCAGGCATATGTGTTCGCTCATGATGCATGGCGAAGGCGGCGGAAAGCGCCCGACACTGACCAAGCATACAATGAGTACCTACGCGCGAAGTTCAAAGCAAGTTCTGGTGCATTTTTGGCGAAAATTTGTGAAGTGGTTTGAATGAAAAAAATTTTACTTTTTTGGGCCAAATGTAAGGTTGGGTTTCTATAATTTATTTTTGGTGAAATGAGCAAAAATTTTCCCCTCGGCCTTTGTGCAGAGTTTAGTTAGGTTTATCAAAACATAAATATTTTGACAAAAGTTATATTGGCCTAGGGCCATCCATTCAATCGCACTCAACACCGAGAGTTAGACCTTTTTGTGCACCAACAACAAACACACAAGCCAATGCCAGTGCCAACACCAAACCCCAAAGCCCAAGCCTTGGGCTCACTTCATTGACATAGCATGTAACTGTTGGTTTATTTAAACGCTAAATGTTCAGTTCACCATGCGAATGTGGGATATTGTCCATAGAGAATCAAAAAAATATATAAAACGCAGCGTTTAAAACCCTCTGCCAGGTGTTTGAAACCAGTGTAAAGGTGTCACGCAGAGAAGCACGCGTGCATAGAAGGCGAATGCGCAGGTGTCCCTAGTGATAGAGAGAAAGCTGGTGCGGGGGCCAAAATCAAAGTTGTTGTTCGCCTCTCAACCAGTGAATGGAGTCTATCAAAAGAACGAACCCAGTGTGGAAATACCCATGCCCTCACATATGTCTGGAGCTGGACCTGGCTCATATACAAGGCCTGCATAGCCATTACATCCAATGCAAATCCCTGCAGTTGGAGGATTAGGTGGAGCGGTTGATAGAGGAATGAATGATACCTCCAATCCATATGGTTGTCCAGTTGTTGCCTCTACCGATCAACCACCTCCCATGTATCCAAACAGAGGACCAATTGCTAGAAATGAGGCTCCTGCAAGAATTATTCCTATTGCAGCATTGAATCCTTATCAAGGCCGATGGACAATAAAGGTTAGAGTCACTGCTAAGGGGGATGTTCGTCGCTATAACAATGAAAAAGGAGATGGAAAAGTTTTTATTTTTGATCTGCTAGACTTGGATGGTGGGGAAATACGAATAACATGTTTTAATGTTGTTGTTGATCAGTTTAATGATCGGATAGAAAGTGGGAAGGTTTATATAATCTCGTTTGGAGGACGACAACTCAATACCAAAGCAGAGAAGAATGGTAACCCTCTCAAGCTTATCCTCTGCATAATGCCTCAACAAGATAACAAACGCCTTTATGCTACTGTAAAGAGGTTATGTGAGTTGGAGTTTGGCGTTTGGACCCAGTGTTGCTTGGCAGATCATGTCAAAAATGTGTCCCACGAAATTCTTGAAGATCATGGGCATTCTAGAACTGTCTCAATGTCCACGGATGAAATTGTCTTCTCCACAATAGATTATTGGTAACCTGGACTAGGTGTTTGAAACAGGGTCCAGTGTCCACATGATCATTACTGTTATGGTCGATTTTTTGGCATTTTGCTCACATCATTTATGGATACGAAATAAGGACTTTTTGTGTGTTTGGAGTAGCTTCTTTCCTTGGGGATTTGATGAGAATGAAATTATGCAGGCTTACTCTAAAATGAGATATGGAGGCTTAATCGAAGAATCTGGAGGTGAATTAAAGAAGGAGAAGCTACAGTTGCAGATGATGCTATTGTTGCTGGCAAAGTGATGTGTCGAACCTCTAAAAAAGGGCTATCTCCATACCATTTTCCCCAGATTTTTAGGGATCTTATTAGTGTTTCCAGATGGCACGAAATCAGCTCCATATCACAGATTTTCATGCACAGAATCAACGACAGGATACAGATCCAGATTTCAAGGCAGCAGTTAGAGGGACGTGGCAGAGTACCTTTCTTTTTCCAGACAGAGGACCAGCAACCTAAGGGACAAGTGGCTATCCTTTCCCATATTTGAGGGACATGCATCAACAACCTTCCAGCGAATTTGAGACAACTAAAGCAACAGTTTCCAAATACAGTTTCCTTTTAATTTACTGTTTGTATTGTTCTAGGAGACAATTGACATGTGTCAATCTTTGTAACTGCTTTCCTATTTTTAGAGTGCAGAGTCATGAGCTCGAATTTTCTCAAGACTGAGGGGATTTTGTATTTATACACTTGTAAAAGATAGAATGGGGGTTCGACTGGGACTGAGTGAGAGAGGTTTCTACCTGTGGAATGTTTTTCCATTTGGATGGACCTGTGAGAGGTGTTTTTATTTTGCTGACTGTGGGCTGTGCTTGGCCAGAAGACTTTGCTTTGTAATCATTTAAAGACTGATCAGTAACATGCTTGTTTTTCACAGGATTCTTGTGTGGGTGTATTGGTGGCGTTTTCCTCTGTTAAAGTGTTTTCCTGTTATCTTTCATTTTGTTTTCAGTTCTTATTATCAGAAGGAATGTTATAGAAGCAGAATTTATCAGCAGATACTCTGCCTCTCATCTTGTGATAATATTTATGTTATTCATCTAAAGAGCCCAGCTTAGGAATTCTTAGCTGCTCCCTTGCCTGGCTTTTTCCTCCACTTTTTCTTCCTCAAGTCAACATCATTAAAACTCAATTCGATCCAAGACGTTCACTACCTTGCCCTGTGTAAAATCTTGGTCTAGATCTGAGAAATCAACCACATTTCTAAGCGCAGACCCCATTTGCCCAATGGCCCTCCTTGCTGTCCCAAAGTAACCATCTCAAAACAAAAAAACTCTATATTTTCATTGCTTTTATAACCAGCCTAAAACCCATCCCTTAAAAACAAATCTAAATCTAAAAGAGAGATCCCTCTCTGAGTCTTGGAGGGCTAGATCCAAGACTCGAAGCAATTTGAGGTTACCTCTGTGATTGCCTCAGTAGCCTTAGGAAAATTACAGAGCGCTAACATTTTTGGCGACTCCGCTGGGGACTTTTCTCCAGATCTGCACTTCAAGTTCAGTTTTGACTTCTGATGGTGAACAGAAGCCAAACACCGAAAGGCTGTACCATTCACCTGGCGACTCCATTGTTCAAGATCCCAAGCTTCAAAGATCGCAAGTGATTTCACTGCTGAAGAATCCAGATTTCAAAGCCTTGATGATGCTTCAAGATGACAAGGTATGTGGAAAATCTTATATATTGTGAAGCTACCAAAGATTTCAAGGATGAGTTAGCAGATTTTCCAATTGAAGAAGTTTCGTTAACAACCGCGTTTCATTGTTGGAAATCGAAAATTTTTCCTCATGAAATTAAAATTTGTGTTCTTGAGCTATTTGTTGAAAGACTTGAAAAAGATATTGAGATTTTGAACATCCAGATTCAGTCTTACAGTTTCCAACATCCAAAGCAATTTTATGAGCAACTCACGTCTCCAAAACCAAAAGATATTGTGTCCTCTTTCGATTTTCTGATTGATGAATCTTTTGTTTGCAAGCATAAGGCTAAAATTGAACAGTTGCAGTCATGGTCTAATATTGCGGACACGAATGGGGAACTTATCCATGTTAGAATGTTGAATGACTACCTAGAGAATCAACAAATAGATCGTATATTTATTGACCCGGTTGCAAATTATATGGAGCTCTGTTTCAGTGTAATTGTTCAATCATGTTTTCTCTATAACGACCAAATATGTCATCAGCTACCAGTACATATTGCAGCCTTGATTTTCATCAAGCATGACGAGGAAAACCAATCATGGGATCAACTACTTGGGTGGCTTCATTGGCACTTTTTCACTACCTGATTGAAGCAGCAACGGTTAGCAAAGTAGGGTAGGTAGGAATGTGCCAATAAGCTCAACAAAATGAGCATCTTTTCTTTTTGTCTCTTCATAGTTATTTTCAGTTTACAGTTTGGGGGCAGCCCAATGATCAGCTGGTCGGCGAAATTCAGAGTTCAGTGATTCTAAACACCTCCTTCGGAGATATTTTCCCCAGGTGGAGCCTATGTTAGAACCCTATATAATAGGGGATCAGTATTCTGAATATTAGTTATTTATTTTCAGGCATATGTGTTCGCTCATGACGCATGGCGAAGGTGGCGGAAAGCGCCCGACACTGACCAAGCATACAATGAGTACCTGCACGCGAAGTTCAAAGCAAGTTCTGGTGTATTTTTGGTGAAAATTTGTGAAGTGGTTTGAATGAAAAAAATTTTACTTTTGTGGGCCAAATGTAAGGTTGGGTTTCTATAATTTATTTTTGGTGAAATGAGCAAAAATTTGCCCCTCGGCCTTTGTGCATATTTTAGTTAGGTTTATCAAAACATAAATATTTTGACAAAAGTTATATTGGCCTAGGGCCATCCATTCAAGCGCACTCAACACCAAGAGTTATACCTTTTCGTGCACCAACAACAAACACACAAGGCAATGCCAGCGCCAACACCAAACCCCAAAGTCCAAGCCTCGGGCTCACTTCATTGACATAGCATGTAACTGTTGGTTTTTAAACGCTAAATGTTCAGTTCACCACGCGAATGTGGGATATTGTCCACAGAGAATCAAAAAAATATATAAAACACAGCGTTTAAAACCCTCTGCCAGGTGTTTGAAACCAGTGTAAAGGTGTCACGCAGAGAAGCACACGTGCATAGAAGGCGAATGCGCAGGTGTCCCTAGTGATAGAGAGAAAGCTGGTGCGGGGGCCAAAATCAAAGTTGTTGTTCACCTCTCAATCAGTGAATGGAGTCTATCAAAAGAACGAACCCAGTGTGGAAATACCCATGCCCTCACATATGTCTGGAGCTGGACCTGGCTCATATACAAGGCCTGCATAGCCACTACATCCAATGTAAATCCCTACAGTTGGAGGATTAGGTGGAGCGGTTGATAGAGGAATGAATGCTACCTCCAATCCATATGGTCATCCAGCTGTTGCCTCTACCGATCAACCACCTCCCATGTATCCAAACAGAGGACTAATTGCTAGAAATGAGGCTCCTACAAGAATTATTCCTATTGCAACATTGAATCCTTATCAAGGCCGATGGAAAATAAAGGTTAGAGTCACTACTAAGGGGGATCTTCGTCGCTATAACAATGCAAAAGGAGATGGAAAAGTTTTTAGTTTTGATCTGCTAGACTTGGATGGTGGGGAAATACGAATAACATGTTTTAATGCTATTTTTGATCAGTTTAATGATCGGATAGAAAGTGGGAAGGTTTATATAATCCCGTTTGGAGGACGACAACTCAATACCAAAGCATAGAAGAATGGTAACCCTCTCGAGCTTATCCTCTGCATAATGCCTCAACAAGATAACAAACGCCTTTATGCTACTATAAAGAGGTTATGTGAGTTGGAGTTTGGCGTTTGGACCCAGTGTTGCTTGGCAGATCATGTCAAAAATGCGTCCCACGAACTTCTTAAAGATCATGGGCATTCTAGAACAGTCTCAATGTCCACGGATGAAATTGTCTTCTCCACAATAGATTATTGGTAACCTGGACTAGGTGTTTGAAACAAGATCCAGTGTCCACCTGATCATTACTGTTATGGTCGATTTGTTGGCATTTTTCTCACATCATTTATGGATACGAAATAAGGACTTTTTGTGTGTTTGGAGTAGCTTCTTTCCTTGGGGATTTGAAGAGAATGAAATTATGCAGGCTTACTCTAAAATGAGATATGGAGGCTTAATCAAAGAATCTGGAGGTGAATTAAAGAAGGAGAAGCTACAGTTGCAGATGATGCTATTGTTGCTGGCAAAGTGATGTGTCGAACCTCTAAAAAAGGGCTATCTCCATACCATTTTCCCCAGATTTTCAGGGATCTTATCAGTGTTTTTAGATGGCACGAAATCAGCTCCATATCACAGATTTTCATGCATAGAATCAACGACAGGATACAGATCCAGATTTCAAGGCAGCAGTTAGAGGGAGGTGGAAAAGTAACTTTCTTTTTCCAGGCAGAGGACCAGCAACCTAAGGGACAAGTGGCTATCCTTTCCCAGATTTAAGGGACAGACATCAACAACCTTCCAACGAATTTGAGACAACTAAAGCAACAGTTTCCAAATACAGTTTCCTTTTAATTTACTATTTGTATTGTTCTAGGAGACAATTGACATGTGTCAATCTTTGTAACTGCTTTCCTATTTTTAGAGTGCAGAGTCATGAGCTCGAATTTTCTCAAGACTGAGGAGATTTTGTATTTATACACTTGTAAAAGATAGAATGGGGGTTCGACTGGGACTGAGTGAGAGAGGTTTCTACCTGTGGAATATTTTTCCATT
>JASDQU010312261.1:0-13547 GCA_032191745.1 Picea mariana | reverse complement strand
AACTTAAGATATTTCTTCTTATTATTACATACAAATTTCTGACTATTAATAATAATAGTTGCTCATAATCCTAATCTTTAAAATATTATGGGGATTTACAAAATCTTTAAGCTCTCCATAATGATGCCCATAGGTAACTTGTACATCCTAGTTTCATATCAGAACTTGTTAGTCAAGCATTCTTATCAAATAGTAGCAGGAGAGTGAATAAAACTTCTACTTATGAGGGAACACAATCTTATATGGAGAAGATGAACTCAGGGACTAGAGGAACCTTTAGGTCCTTCTCTCATGGCCTCATCCACCACACATTAAGTAAGTTTGACCATGATATGTCTTTCGACTAATCTCAATACATAAGTCTATTTTTCATACGAACAATCTTTTATGGGAAATCTATAAAATATCTTCCAACTCAATACCATCCCATCCTATAAAAAGGTTTTCAAAGATGCTTCCCCATTCACCCATGCGAAATAAATCTATAAATTTTATCTTAAGGGTAAATATTCAGACAAGATCCTTTGATGGAAAATGGGTGTAAGAGGCTAACCCGTCGGGATACTGAACAAGTCTACTGGCAACGAGTACGGGCCTATGGTATAAATAGGAAAACCCATCAAGGTACTGAACAAGTTCGTGGGAAATGGGGCATTCTTCCTGGGAAGGATATTTATTAGATTTCAAAATTACCCCATCGGAGTACAGAACATGCTTGCTGGCAATGGGTTCTGATTTTGATGTCTTTCATTATGCCTAATCTATATTTGTCCGTATGAATAATATACTTGTGTAAATCCTTAAGAAGAAGCATGCATGGTTGAACAAAAGGCTAATGAACCTCATCTAATTTCCATTTTATAATGTCCATAAGATGGTCTTAATACCCCGTCATTCATACCCAGGATGTCATTGTTCTAGAGGTGGGACCCATAAGTGTAGGAGTATAATAAACTCAAATGCGAACTTTATCAATATCACTTGAATTCCATAAATTCTCTGAGAAATTAAACATGGATGATTGTTTTCCTATCGGTTTCTCACTTATTAAATATCACTTATCTCCTCATGTTTTCCTATTCAAGGATGAGATGAAAAATCCCCAATTGTAATTCATATGGTTTCTTGACCATACAATTGTTAATGGTTGATGAAATCATATGTAATAAGTAATTTAGGAATTTCCTTTATGCTTGTAATGTTTTAAAATTAATTTCATTTCCAAATTTACACGCATGGATAAAGTTTAGGTTTTGGTTGTTTCTTTGGCATAACATCGATGTTTATTTTTTCTCTCATAATAACAATATTGGTTTAGTTCTTTTAGATTTTTCTGTTCGGGTAATGCTGCTACAAAAACCAGTAGGTTCTTGTACCAACAGTAAAGAAATTTAAATATTTTTCGAGGATACTTTTTACAGAATATTTTCAGCATCTCTCAGCTTGGGCATACTTTATTTTCATCCTTCAGTCAACATGCACCAGTTCCACATAGTCCTCTTTCAGCTTGCAACAATTTTTGTACTAATAAGAGTTTGCATGAGGACATGCAAACCAACAGGCATGGGTGAGAGAGACACATAAGGAATTTTAGTAGATTAGCATTCATTAGCTCTCTCCTAGATATCCATCAGTTCTCAACCTTGCTCCACTTCATATTCAAATTTCAGCAGTCTACACCATGATTTTGCAGACATTTTGTCATGTTCTGCATAGTTTCCACTTCAACATGCATTAGAATTCAAAGCAAGGGTAAATTGAGGTAAAAATGGTACATATATTTTTAATTTACTAAAAACTTGGAAAACATGATGCATAACCATTATTACCCACTCCACACTCCACTATGCATTGTCACAACTACTCAATAAACCCTCCATCTTCACTCCACTTTCCATAATGAATAATATACTCTGATGATAAGACCAAGTAATGAAAAGAAAATATGTGGTATACAAATACAAAGAAAAATCTATAGTGTCTTCTCTTTGTACATCATAAAGCATTATTAAGTCAACTCAAAGAGGATGAAATCATTATTGCTTATCCAAACAAAGAACCGCAAAGTAAATGTTGGTCTTAAAATTGATGTTAAAGGCATCCAAGTTCATACGACCACCATCACCATCATTTTATAAACCATTTTCCACATGCACACCATTCACTGTCACTCTGATACCCCATCCACTACTTTTCCTCCATTTTTATGATAATTTTGTTTCTCTATTTTAAATTCAATCCGTGATAGTTTCCAAAGTGTCATTCCACAAGAACCAACACCTACACAAAATAAATAATGTCACATAAATCTATAAGCAAATTATCATAACTTCTTCACCTTGTTTGCATGAGGACATACAAATCTTTGGGTTTGGGGCTGTGTTGGGCTCAATTTTTTTCATATTTTCCGCCATACAAATACACTCATCATTACACCTTCTCCCTGCATTTCGTCCACAATGTATTCCTAATTATACCATAAACCTCCATTATCTCCTGTTATTCATCCTATGTGGTTAATACATAATTTTCCATATTTTTAGTGATTAAAAGGATGATTATACAATAGTTTTGCTGATGATGGATTAATCCTATCTTTCTATGTCCAAACAATATGTTTCCGCACTGGAAGTCATCTGGTACCCGCACTGGAGGTCATCCGGTACTCCAAGTCATCCGATACTGAAAGGTTCTACAGTCATCCGGAGCCCACACTCCATGTCATATAGTACCCAAACTCCATGTCATATAGTACTCATCTCGTCTGATACCAATTCTGCGCTCCTCCGGTACCAATGTTGTTCTCGTCCGGTACCATCATCAACAACCGTCTGGTACTAGAAATAGTTTGAAAAATTGAAATTCTTTTAGAAGAAAATCGAGGACATGGGTTTTGTCCAGAATGATGTTTACATGCGGAATCATGGGACATAATTCATCCAGATCACACGTGTAGACCTCCAACTCAGGGGGAACGATTCTTTAAAAATTATCAAAAATCTCAAACTGCCAACTTGCATCTCGATTTTCGTGCAGATGGTATCAGATCTAGAATTTCTACGATATGGGTTTTGTCTAGAATGTTAAAAATTGATTACAATTTAGACACTTTTCCAAAATTTGAATTGGTGTAGAATATATGGGTGGATATCTAACTCGCATCTGCCTAAATTGATGAAAAACCCAGATTTTTGGGATTTATCCTAAAATTGTAAAAATTGTTTTCTAAGTTTGGAGATTCGGTTTCATCCATTCCTCCATGGATTTCATGTATAAATAAGCCTCATAGGGATTTGATAAAGATCCATTATTGTCACGAATATTTTGTAAATGAGAGACTTATTCTTGTGAGAAAGCTTTAAGGAGTTGTTAGCCATGTAAAAACATAGTTTTTAATCTCAATGAAGAATTGATTGTTGCTACAACATTGGACACCATATCCATTTGATCTGAGTCTTTTTAGCGGCACTATCCTCTTGGGAAGGGTCCCTTAGAGTGGTAAGTGTTGCTATATTTTATTTTCTTTGTATATTAGCATTACATTTAGTTTCTTTTCTTCTTGCATTATTGTTTAGTTTGAAAGTCATATATTGTGTGTTTGCATTCTGCAATTAGTTTGTATTCTGCAAATTGATTCATAATAGATAAAACTCAAATCCACACCCTCTCACTCAAGGCATTGGTACATTTGTTATTGGATAAATAGGTAGGTGTGAATACTAACTGATCTCCCTAGATCCACCTAGATCTAGAACAAAACACACCAGAACATGATGCTTTCCTTAAGTTTTAGATATTGAATTTACTAACTAAAGAGGGATAGGTGACATACCGTTTAAACGTTGCTTCCTCTCACCATCGCCATCCTAGCTCTGTTCCAACACTCATACAATGATGATCCTGCAAAAGAACGCAACCAACCAAAGTGATAGTAATAGCATAAACTCAATATAAACCTTTGTATGTGATCAAGGAATCATACAATAAAACACAACAAACTTTATAGGAAAGAATTATATTACTGTATCATATTAAATGTGAAAGAGAGATTACAACCATGGCCTTGATGTCGTAAGGTCCCTTCCAACTGTCCTTCGTTCTCCACACACTTCCACTCCTAGAATTCTGAGAGAATAGATCTGATAATATTCACAATCTATCTTGAAAAAATGGCTCGTATAGCCAAGATAACAATCTCCAAAGCTCAATCTAATCCAAGCTAATCCCAAAAGCTAACTTTCTCCATGAGATCTCCTCTCCTTTTATAAGTTGAAGAGGATAAGGTGAGGAGGTTAGGATGATCCTACTAAATCATGAAAGAGAGTAAGATCCAAACCATTCGGATTCCACCTCACCATGGAAGTTTCTCCTTCTAGAAGCATCGAGAAGATGATTATTTTTCCCATGTATGAGCATTCTCGCACCCTGCTTATAGAGCAACCTGTGAACCTCTCGCAACCCAGCTATGGTGCAACCTGCGAGAATCAGACATTCTTGCACCCTAGACATAGTGCATGATGCGAAAATCATCTTTAATAGGGTTTTCATAAAGGAAAACACAACTTCTTTTCTCATGAAAATTTCGTCTTCCTTCTTTCTTCAGGAACTTAGGCCATTGACCCCTCTGAAGGCAACAGATAGGTTTACATCATTAATGGTCATAGGGATGAAGAAAATAATGTGTAACAAAGAGCCCCCCAAAGTATGAAGTTAGAACAAAGTGATAGCTGAAATACTTTGTTGAGTGTGTGCAGGGAACAAGGAACATTCGGTCGGAATCCTGCCAACAAACAAGGAAATACAGTACAATAATATATCATCATTGAGGTAGGCATTCCCATACTCAGAATACAAATGACTCAGAGCATAAATGCCGACATGTGAAGATCCATGTCAAGTGAGGCAGGTCATGGCCACCAAACATACACTGTGGATCCATGCCAATATGACTCAAATATGAACATAGCCACCAAAAATACACTATGGATCTATGTGTTAAAGACTCAAATTTTAACATAGCCACCAGTCATACAATGTGGATCTATGTAAAAGTACACTGAATATACTCCAACGCAACTTGAATCTGTGAGAAAAGATTCAGGGTCTTCATCTCCACCACTCTATAGTACGAATCTAACCATGCGAATACATGTGTTGAAGTCGAACATGGTAGAAACAACTCGATTACTGGTCATTAGTGAATATCGTTAACAAGTTCGAGAGAAATCACCATTAATGTCAATGACTCCCAAGGTACACTAGTACAATCCAACGAATGTGAATCAATCAACTGAGGTCAAACACTCGACGAAATCTCCCAATCAGGGGTCAATAATGAAAACCCACTATCGAAAGCGAGGAAACCTGCCATTGAGGCATGCAAGTTCCAAGGTATCAATTGGTTTCTAAGTCTAATTCCTGGATAATGAATTGAAGTCGACAGGAAAAGACTCATCATAGGAGGGCCTTAATGTATCCCACATCAATGACATGAAATGGGTAACAAGATTTGAAGTAGATCATAGTAACAAGTGATTCAGGACTGACTCAGGGATGGTCGACGCAATAGAAGGCTTAAATACTGTAGAAATGGTCGACGCAATAGAAGGCTTTCCAGGTTGAACTTCATTTTGAATGTATTGACGACACGACAACTGTCTTGGAAATATTGACTCAATAATAGGGATCACGGACCAATTTGTAATCTTATAAAGGAGTATGATCAAGAGACAAGTGGATTTTCCAACCTAGACAAAAAGCAAGTGAAAGGGTGTCACGCTCAAAAGTGACTCTTCCATGAAATACAAGTTTAGACACATTTCTTTCCCAATTTTTACCCCACCATCTCTGGCGAGTACCTCTTTATTTTTACGCAAGCTTGAGGAGGATAACATATTCTTGTAATGTAAGCTCATCCTTCGGATGAGTCCTTCGGATTACATTTAATGAACCCTAGGAAGGAGTGGTTCGGTCCCATAAGGGCCTTTCGATGTTTGTTTAATGAGTCCAAAGATAGAAAACTCGGGGGTTTTTCATGTTTTGAGAGTCTGAAAAACACTTAAAGAAAACTCTCCTAGTTCTTTTTTCGTAAAGTAGTTTGATAGGATCAAAAAAGTGATAAACTATCGCCCACCAAACATTTTCTTCAAATACTTTTACGAGCGTGAAAAGAACAAGATCGCTCGACAATATTTTCATGTTTAGAGAGTCTAAAAAGAGCTTAAAGGGAACTCCAGGGGGTTCCTTTTTTGTATAACCTTTATGAGTTCGAAAAAGTGATAAGAGTATACTCGGTTACATTCTCATTGATTTAAGAGCATGAGAAAGAAAAAAGACTAAGCTTGGTAACTTATTCTCATGTATTTACGAGCATGAGAAAGAGCAAAGACTAAGATCAGGATTGTTTTCATTTTTACGCAAGTTTTAAAACAAAACAAAACTATGCTTGGACCTGGTTTCATTTTTACACAAGCTTGAACCAGAGGAAACTATGCTTGAGGTAAGTGGTTTCATTTTTACACAAGCTTGAACCATATAAAACTATGCTTAGACTTACCAATGCCTAACACAGGGATGGTTGGTATGTAGCCCCCAACTTAAGAAACTAGCGGATCTAAATTCAACAAGGTTCCCCTGGAAAAGGAGTTCCTTCATTGGTAATTCCTGGAACTAACGCCATAAAAATAAAGATCCAATCTAGAGTCCATTAGGGAAAATGAACAACACACGTTAAAAATCTAGTAAGCAAGCAAACAAACAAAACCTTCTCACAATGAGCACACTAGTTGGTGGTGAAATCCAATGTCACGGGAACAAAGTAAGAAGGGGCTGAGATAGAGCGGGTGGAAAAGTTACGTTGACAACCTGCTTAACAGACTTACACCCTAGTGCAAGCTCCCACACATAATCGTGGGTATACCCTCCAAGGAGCTTGAGTGAGTTTGGCCAACGTCGATTCCAGGTACTGTGACTACTTTCCCCTCCACAGTCACCTCGTATAAAGAACCTAGAGAGATAGGTCACTAAGGTTACCAATTACTACAGTGATGCCTGGGGAAACAATCGACAGTCTGTTCCACGTGCAAAGGCAGGGTATCTAGCCGGAAATCAACCTGAAAGGCTTCCACTCATAAATGTGGGTATACCTTCAAGAAACCCCCATAACATGCACAATCTCACACCAAGACCAACAAAGCAGTGTGATTAACTATGCCAGTCTTAATGCGACCTCGTGATTGACCCTTTTGTGAGAAGGGCTTCCCAAGACAAATTTTAGTAAGTGGATTTAACTCTCCCTATCAAAAGATTATATGTTTGTTTGCAGCTTTGGAAAGTTATCTTCCACACCTATTCCAAAGCCCTACAACTAATCTAATGTAGGTTTTCTACCAAAAAATATAAAAATTTCTAATCAATTTTTATAAGCGCTTTATTTTTAAGGTTGTTGTTACTCAAAAGGAAAATGGCGTGGACACTATGGTGTTTTGACCGACTTGAAAGTTATGCAAAGAGATGAAGATGAAATCTTTTCATTTCGATGAAAGCTATGCTACGAGAAGGAGAAAACATTTATCATTCCCATATGCACAATGTCCCAAAATTTTAAATGTCATCATTATCAATATCTTCAAGAAATGATTCAAAGAGACTGTATACCAATACACGATTCATGGCCCCCCCCGGCCATGAGGGGGGGAATTTTTCAGAATTTAAGACCAAAAAATGCCAAGAATCATGCGATTTCGCTACTTCAAATGCAAGGATGCCCCCAATCTAATATAAATCAAGAAATTAAATCTTTTTGTTTCAAAAATTTCACTAAAAGAAATAATGAACTTTCTTAAAACAAAGAAACCCAAACTAAAAGTTTTCTTTTAAAGTGAACTATTCAGAAGAAATCTGATCTTTCCCTAAACAATTCTAAAGAAAACACACACTTTGTAATTGAAAGACACTCAAAGCAAGAGACTAATCCTTCAAATCCAAACAAAGCAAAGATGTCTAAAAACAACTCAAAAAATGTCAAGCAGACTGTAAACAGATCAATATAGGCTCCAAAATTTCAATCCAACTGATCAAAGCAAAACTGTGCATTAAAAGATAACAAGACCCAATCCAAAAAAAAATTACAAACATGTTCGCAGCCTAGTAGTGGGGTGCAGTGCGAAAATTGGGTATTTTCGCAGTCTAGACACAGGTAGGGTGCGAACAGGTCACACTGGTTTAAACAGTGGGGTGAAAAAATTAAGGGTTTTCACAGGCTTCGAACAGGTACAGTGCGAGATTGTTTGTAATCAAAGAGATTTTGGAAAAAGGACAAAAATTCTAGGTGAACTTTCAGATCCAGAGAGTCTGGATTGATCTCCCACAGACTCAGAGACTAGAAATCAAGCAATCAAAGAAAGGGAAACTAGACTAACTAGGAAACAATCCATTCCCCAGTGGAGTCGCCAATTTTTTTATTGGATAAATTGGTAGGTGCGGACACTAACTGATCTGCCTAGATCCACCTAAATCTAGAACAAAACACACCAGAACATGACACTTTCCTTAAGTTTTAGATATTGAATTTACTAACTAAAGAGGGATAGGTGACATACCATTTGAACGCCGCTTCCTCTCACCATCACCATCCTAGCTCCATTCCAACACTCATACAATGATGATCCTGCAAAAGAACACAACCAACCAAAGTGATAGTAATAGCATAAACTCAATATAAATTTATGTATGTGATCAAGGAATCATACAATAAAACACAATCCAAGATTCCACTTCTTTCCACTTTGTATTTATGCATTACCATTCTTTCCCATTCCTTTTCATTTCTTTCCTTGCTTGCTCATTATGATCGATGCATTTGATTAAGGAGAAAGTTGAGTTTAGATCTCATTTCCTATTACCTAGTTTTTATCCATTTGATTATCTTTTTAATCACTACTGGAATCCATTGAAGGACATTAAACTTAAGTAAGCTACTCATGATTAATGGCATGAACATCACCCTGAGTGCATGAAAGACTGTGATCTAAGCCTTTATAGCACTAAGTTATTCATGTGTCCCAGTGATGAATCCTCAGTGTTAATTTCCTGCAGTGTGGGTTTGAAGATTGATTTGCCGACTTTAGATTAGGCTAGACTAGGCTCCAATCCTACGTTTTCCTGCGCCTTCACCTCGAAGCTTACGAGGCCTGGTTGATAATTTAATGTGGAAATTAATAGTACTTATATTTATCCCAACACTGTCTATACTATAGTCTGCGTATGTATGCGACATGTCTATACTACAATCTGCACACAACTTAAGAAAGCTAGGGCTTTCACCTTTTTTGAAACTCAGACACTTTGTTGCCTCTGTCACATCAACCTGCAACCTGTCCCAACCTATACAAATCAACCTATACTATAAAACATATACATCAATCACTCACACAACCTATACCATCACAAGTGCATCAACTATTCACATCACAATACCTCATAACCATCACCAAGACTAAGATGTTCTTTTAATAATATATCAAGATATCTTTGCCACATCATCCATAAACTATGTGCCAACAATGTTGGCATGTTTTCAGACAGAGGCAGAGTATGCGTGTTTGTCATTGATGGAAAATATCAAGACTAACAATGCAACGATGATTGCATGGCAAGATCAGAAGCGAAAACTCCAGGAGTCAAGGAAGCAACTCACGAAAAAAATGATGAAATTGCGAAATGCAAAACCACGACATTTCGGAGTTTCAGAGACCGGGAGTTGGAGGTTTCAAGGATACTCATGAAAAGAATGCCGAAATCATGAAATGCGAAACCATGACTTAATCTGAGTTGTTGATCAAAGGGATATCATGGAAAGTTGATCTTGCTCCATTTCGGGGATTGCGACTTGGAGTGCCGAGACACTTCTTCATAGGAATGTCGAAATGCTGAAATGCGAAAAACACCTTTTGGTGTAGGTTGTGGTCACCAAAAGTGGTCATGTGAGAGGGAGGAGCTATCACGAAGCTAAGATCCTTTTTGGTTATCGTAACATGAAGATTCGAGACTCTTCACCACAGGAATGCCGAAATGCCAAAATCCAAAATGGAGAAATCAATGCGAGAACCTATGCTTGTAATCCAACGGTGTTGGATACTTGGAAATCTGATCGAAGGGCTACTGTTTCTCTTCACGATTAATTTTTCAGTTACAATTCAGTTAGCAGAACTGAATCATGATTCTTGGACGGTTGGTGTTTCAGTTGCTAAAGCGTTGTTCTAGGGATTTGAGGGGTAATTGAAGGGGTTGTAGTGTATAAAAGAAACACATAGTGACTATGCGTGGTTGGTTGTTCTGAATGAAAAATGAGTTGAACTGTAAGAAAGAGAAAATTACAGTATGCGCAGTGTGAGATAAAACTCAAAGATGAGTAACAGATGAGGAATAGATAGAAGCAAGAGTAGAATTGCATAACAGACAGAGGAAGAGAAGAATTGCAGAACAGTTAGAAGTAGACTAGGTTTACAAAACAGAGAAGAAGTTGCAAGAATCGATTTATCTATGTTGTTGGTTATTCAATCATTTATTTATAATCAGGGAGGTAGGGTGGTGCTAGGGAGGACTGGTTTCGTCTGATATTCGAGTTGGTTCTTGAATATTGGGAGTTGTATCTTCCATCTAGTTGTGGCTAGAAAAAAGGGTGGCAGGGTGGTGCTTGGTAAAACACAGAGTTTTGTGTATACAAGTTGGTGCTTGTGTAAATCCAGTTGGTGCTGGAATATTTAGGGATTTGGTGGTTCCTTCTAGTGGGTGCTAGAGAAACTAGAGAGTTGGTACTCTCAACAAGTTGGAGCTTGTAAAATATAGGTAGTAGCCTCACTTTGAGTTGGTGTTCAAACATAGATGATGTATAGAACTTAAAAGAATACCTACCATTTCGAAGAAGAAGAGGTTTTCTCGCTTTATGGGTTTCCTCGTGAAAATCTATCTCTGTGTATATCTTATGTGTGATTGATGCTCATTATTTATGTTGTTCATATGATGTATAATATTGATGGTCACTTGATGAAAGATTAAAAATGGTTTAATAGACTTAATATTGTTTAAGCACAGTAACAATTGATTCACCCCCCCTCTCAGTTGCCTTAGTAATTTAAACAATTGGTATCAGAGCGGGTTCCTTTTATTTAAAGGTAGATCAGTAAGCTTAAACATGACAAGTCATGAAGAGACTTCAGCTAGTAAGATTCCTCTGTTTGATGGAACAAATTTTTCCTTTTGGAAGGTTAGAATGAGAACATACCTAATGGTCGTAGGTGCTGATGTTTGGGATGTAGTAGAGACTGGATACATAAATCCTGTTGTGCTAGCTTCGAAGGATGATAAGTTAGAATTTAGCTTTAATGCTAAGGGAATGAATGCTGTCTTGAATGGACTTGCAGAAGTTGAGTTTGTAAAGGTGATGCATCTTCAAACTGCCAAAGAAATGTGGGATAAACTTATTAGTAGCTATGAAGGAAATGAGAAAGTAAAAGATGCCAAACTTCAAACATTTAGGTTGAAGTTTGAACAACTAAAGATGAATGAAGATGAAACAGGTAGCAAGTATTTTTTAAGAGTTGAAGAACTTGTGAATGCCATGAAGGGTCTTGGTGAGAAGATTGAAGAATCAATTTTAGTTCAGAAGATTTTAAGATCTTTGCTTGATAAATTTAATCCAAAAGTCTCTGCAATAGAAGAACAAAATTATCTTAAAACTCTGTCCATTGATAAACTCTTGGGAACTTTAGCTGCATATGAAATGAGAATCAACAAAGATAAATCCATTACTAGAGAAGCATATTTTAAAGAAGACAAGAATACTGATTCAGATTTAGATGATATTGAGGCAAAATTTGTGAGAAGGTTAAAGAAAGGATCAGAAAAATATCAAGGCAAGCTTCCCTTCAAATTTTTTAACTGTGGTAAGATAGGTCATTTTGCATCTAAGTGTCCCCATCAGAAAAAGGACCAGAACTTTGATGATGAAAGAAGTACAAATTCAAGAAATATAGTAAAAAGAAAAGTTTGTGTGCAAATAATGACAATTCCTCAGAAGACATAGATAGTGATTCATCACGTGAAGACAAAGCGAATGATTTTATGCTTATGGCTATGGGATATCTTGATGATGAGCACACATGAGGTGAAATGGATGATGAAGAAGTTGTGGTAGATATGGAAGGTGAATTAATCAGTGCATTGGAAGAAATTGGCAGACTCAGATGTAAGAAGAGAAAACAAAAACAATTGTTGATGCATTTTAAAATGAATGGTAAAAAATTTGATGAAGACTTTTCCCTATTAAAGGTAAGGGTAGAAGAGGAAAATAAAATAGAGGACATACTGAAACAACAGTTATTAGAGAAGAAAGCAAGGTGTGAAGCCTTAGAAGAAGAGATAGTAAAAACCAGAAAAGAGATGGAGAAGTTTAAGGCATTGTATCACCAAACTTTGTCAAGTATTAAAGCTTCAGAAGGATTAACCTCCATTCTAAATCAACAAAGAAACCCAAAGTTGAAAGTTGGCTTGGGGTATGAAGAAGGATCAAGTAGTGATCATCCAGGTAATACAGAACCTATCAAGTTTGTCAAATCCTCAAACATTGACAACAATCACTCTGCAAAAAAAAAGAAAGAGAATCAACCACCAAGAAGGAATGAAATAAAAAGTACCATAATCGAATCTGTAGATCAGAGAGATTATCGGCATGAAATAAATCAACCTCCTAAAAGAAGACAAAATTTTTCAAGGTACAAAGGTTTTTTCTATGGTTATTGTTTTTTCTGCTCTAATTTTGGTCACAAAGCTATAAACTGTTCTTTGAGATTTAGATATGAACAATCAAGATATTCAACGAATAACCATATTCCACAACAAATATTGAGACAACCAAGCAACAAACAACCTCAGACTATAAATCATGCAATGGCTGGGAAAAGGACGCAGGTTAAGCATAACAATAGTTATGAGAATAAAAATCATTATGATCTATTATTTAGTGAACCAGAATGTTACATCTGTCATAACTATGTACATAAAGCTGTAGATTGTCACTTTAGGAATTTTAAGCTAGATTCAAATCCTATTGCTGAAAATTTCAAGATTTGGAAGAAGAAAGAAGATGACAAGTGTAGACTAGTGTTATTAGCTCAAAGAGAAAATAATCCCTAGTATATTGACAGTGGATGTTCCAAACATATGACTGGAGACAAAAGTAAGTTTCTAACTCTAAGTGAAAGCAAATCAGGGAATGCAACTTTTGGAAATGATGCACCAGGAAAAATAAAAGGTAAAGGAATGGTAAGTTTGAGTAATGGCAAAGGGAAATCTCAAGATGTATTGTTTGTAGAAGGTCTGAAACATAATCTGCTTAGTTTCAGTCAAGTCTGTGATCGAGGATGTGAAGTCGTTTTTACCTCTAAAGATTGTAGAATAAAATCTTTGAATTCAGGACAGCTAGTTACAAAAGGGATAAGAATAGAAAACAATGTCTATGTGTTAAAAGAAGAAAAAGAAGAATGTTA
>JASDQU010312259.1:0-13576 GCA_032191745.1 Picea mariana | reverse complement strand
CAAGAGAGAGACCAAGACCAAGAGATGACCATGTGCCCTTATTCTTCCTTACAGCTGCAGTTGCAACTACAACTACAACTCTCCACAAGAATTGCTTACTAACTTAGTGTACAAATGAGCTAAAATGTCCTCTATTTATATTAATATGTCCAGTGGCTTTTCTAGCTGGACCAGCCTGACTTTCTAGATATTATATTTTATTTTTATCTTTTTCCTATGGAGCCGAATTTTATTTCTGGAAGATAATATTCTAATATTATTTATTCTGCACAATGGAATTGTCTTCTATGGTTTCCACGCATATTTTTATTGGTTCACTTTCTTCTGAAATATTCTATTATAATTCATCGATTACACGTGGAGGTTAATACCTCATGCATCTACCAAAACATCAACACTACCTCTTAGCTAGGGAGGTATTACATAATATGTTCTTCATGTAGTGGTCTCAAACACATCCATCTATCTCACATGGAATGGGAAAGACTCACATGGTCTTGTAGACTAGTCTACAGGTATCATCACCATAGCCACATAGGCTATCATATGATCAAACAAATCATGTAACAAGTATCACCATCATAGCCGCACATCAGCCATCTAGCTAGAAAACACCTCCAACACTATTGGTTGGCCCTCCAACTAATAACCTCTGATGCTATTGATCGACACTCTAACTAGGAATCATTCCGACACTACAGGTCAGCATCTAGTTCATACAGAACTAGTAACTCATCATCTCACACAAAATCTGACTCAAAAATTTAACACTCCCTCTTAACGAGGAAGGTATTCCTCTTGGCATGATCATCATCACTTCTTATTTGCTTCTACAAACCTCGGGCATTGTCTTGTTGTCAATCATGGATCTATATGTCATAGGAAGTTCTACACTTTCACTGGAGTAGCGTACCAACCTTCATTGGAGTAGCATACCAACCTGCATTGGGGTAATATACTAACCTGTGTGGGAGTAGCATACCAACCTGCGCTGGGGTAGCATACTAGTTTGCATTGGAGTACCAACCTACGTTGGGGTAGCATACCATCCTACGTTAGAGTACCAATCTACGTTGGGGTAGCATACCAACCTGTGTTGGAGTACCAACATGTGTTGGGGTAGCATACCAACCTGCGTTGGGGTAGTATACCAGCCTGCGTTGGGGTAGCATACCAGTCTGGGTTGGAGTATTAACTTGTGCTGGAGTAGCTCCCACTACTAGGGATCTCATCACTTCCCTCTATTAGGGAACACATCACTTCTCACTACTGGAGAAAAAAACATTTGGACCATTCCAAGATTTTCCCTGATAGAGGCTTGGTCAACATATATGCTACCTATTCATTGGTAGAAATATATTAGACCAAGTGTCTCTTCATAGTATTCTCCCTCTTGATAGGAGAATCCTCTAGACACAAATCAAGATTTTTACATCTCTAGGCTATTTATCTGCAACATGCTTGATCTTGTATATCAACTTGGAAGTCACCATTTACTTTCCTTTTGGTCTTGGAACCAAGGAAAATATATGTATCCCAGTCCTTCTGACCGAATTCCTCCTTGCTCACTGTAGAAAAGTCTACTGAAGCAAGGGAATCTTCCCATAAGATCTCATATCTCATTGAACCCTTTGAAGCTTCGATCTAGCCTTCTCAACCCATGGCATTTTTCTGTCAAATCCGGAAGATGTCTCTCATATGAATGTGAAAGTCTCTGAGTCTCTATTCTCTCTATGAATCTTGACTCCCTCTGAGTCTATATAATCTTCGGATCCATCTACTCCTCATGATATGGCTCATCAATGTTGCATCCTGCAAAGTTTTATGGGACCACGTTTGTCTCTTCTTGGTTACCGCAATGATTATGGGTAGGCCCTTATGGCTTTACTAACTCTTCCTGATGATCTGAAGAGTGATCAATTGCACTAGAGGGATTTTTTTAGTCATCTTTGGAGCCTTCTTCTCCTTACAATCAATCTCCATATGCGATACTATGTATATCGCAAAAGTACCCTTCTTCGTCTTCTTTTTCTTTGGTACATGGATGTATACATTCATGTATACAACTTCTTATCTGGATAGTCTTCTCCATGTCTCAAACTAGAGACCATTTAATATGTTGTCTCCTGCAGCCGTCACTATATATTCCCTCAGATTTATCACCTATGACCTTCCCGGAACAAGGACAACAAAGGGAAAAATAGTAGACAAGAATAATACTCTTATAATAATAATAAAAAGAACAAGAACAATAATCACAATAGCTCCTTCTCAGAGCTATTCCTTGTGACCTGCCTGGAACAAGAACCAAAATAAAAATACAATAAGAAGAAATAGGAACAACACTCTTCTAGTGTTGTGATCAATCATCCCTCTATGGTAACCTTCCCAGAACAAGAAAACAAGAACAAAAAGTATAATAGCATTTTCATAAGAACATATCTATGTCAACAAGAATAAAAATATATATATATATATATCATGGTAATCATCATATTATTACCAAGGTGACTTGCCTGGAAGTAAAACAAGAAGTATCTCCTAGAGGAGATGTTAGTTCATCTTGCAAGCATTCATATCAATATTACTCACATGCCGCCAAGTATTCATTGTATTTAGCAATAATAGAACCTTTCAAGGATTGTTGTCACAACTAGTAATGTGGCAATTATCAAACTTGATATGTGCAAATTGGAAACTTATTAATTTTATCAATCAAACCTAGAACATGGAGTCTTATATTCAAGAACGAGTGTTGTTGATTTTCTTCTGAGTCTCCTTCACTCAAGATGACAAGTATTCTCTTCAACATGTCCCATGTACTTAAGATAATATGCTTTCTTGACGGAAATAAGAGTTAGAGAATATAATGCAAATAAAGTCTAAAATATCATCCTTAATCAATCTAATACTTTGAACAAATTTAGTTTCTAACTTTAACTTTGAACAGAGGTTAGTATGATAATAATAACTTCAATAGATAAAAACACAACTAGATGTTCATAAGGTCGCAATAATGCCATAACATATAGAGGCATATGAAAACAATCAAACCTAGAGTGTGTTGTTCCTCTGAATGTGTTGGATCTGATATCCCTCTGGATCTACAATTGTTTCTTGGACTAGAGATCTCTTCTCCTACAATCACACTCAAAATAGTGATACAGTTTAAACATATATATGTACATACCTATGGCAGAAACGACAAGCAGAGGAAGATAGTGGCACCATCTGGCATCAGTTGAAATCAATGACGAACCCTAAAACTTCAAAGTTCTCCAAATTGAAATCTAAAGGTAACTGGAGATGCACTAGGGTAAGGTGCACTAGAACAACCAAATATTAGGCCTAATGTTTCAAAGAAAATTTACTGCAACTGGTACTACAACTGGTGCTACAACTGGAACTACAAATGGTGTTGCAACTGGCACGAAGGAACTGGCATGAAGGAACTAGTGCTGCAAACCTAGGGTTTTTTATGAGGAAACCATAATGTCTTAACTTCATAAATTTGCATATATGATCGAAGGAACAGATGTGTCCTACTTAGGTGACCTTCTTAGTGAGTTCAGTAAGTGCTCAATGATCTTGGAAATGGGGGAAACTAAGGATATTCCTTCCAGCGGTTAGACTGTTATGAAGGAAACCAGCTTTGATACCATCTTGAAATTTTGGTATGCTCATTTAAACATAGACAATGTCACATCATTATCTCCCAACCATAGGCATTCATATGCCACCCCTAACCACACTAACCTTTACTTAGAATAATTATGGAAAGCCTACTCCATAACCAACAGATAAACCCTAGTTCTAACTATAGCAACAACTCAATACAAGTAAAAATTTCCTTCTCCAAGGGTAGTGCACAAGAGAGAGAGTCTCCATATCCAGTGAACGTGTACCATACACAATTGCATCATCTGCAGCTGCACTACTCTCTCTCTCAAAATTGCGCCATACTTAGCAATAATATCACCAAGAAAATCACCAATAGAGAGTCCAAGACCAATAGATGACCATGCACCCGTATTCCTCCTTCCAGTTGCAGTTGCAGCGACAACTACAACTCTTCACAAGACTTGTGCACTAACTTAGTGTACAAATGAGCTAAAACGCCCTCTATTTATATTAATCTGTCCAGTGACTTTTGTGGTTGGGCTGACCTGACTTTCTGGTAATTATATTTTTTGTTTATCTTTTTCCTATGGAGATGACTTGTATTTATGGAAGATAATATTCTAATATTATTTATTTTGCTAGGTCAACTTGTCTTCTATGGTTTCCACACATCTGTTTAATGGTTCACTTTCTTTTGGAATATTCTATTCAAAGTCATAGATTACATTTGGAGGTTAATACCTCTATAATCTACCAAAACATCAACACTATGATCCTTAAGACACTACATGGGATCACAAGAAGACTATGTGGGAGGAGTACCCACAAGTTTTTGAAAATTTTGAATAAAATTGAATGTGCATTTGTGTATATGTGTGCAAGGCTCCATTTTGGTAACTAGAGTTCATGAACAACATCTAGTGTATTATCTCCAACCTATGCTAGAGCCCTGGAAGGGGAGTGGTACAGTCTGAGGGAATGTGGTGTAGAGAAGGGGGCACACTTCCTTGGGTTGTGCAAGTTGAGGGGAATAAGAGGTTTTTGGTTGGAACTGCTGCAGAAGTTGTGAACTTGCAAAATACCAAGTATTAGGACGTAATTTTGTACATGTATATCGGTATGGTGTTGTGCATAGAGGATGGTGCAAATTGTAGGGGGAGGGGAATGTAACATTCATGTTTTTAATCCCTAATTTAATGATGTATAATGTAAATATGATATATGGTAGTGGGCCAGGCAATGCAATATGTAAACATTCTATATCAAAAATAATATAATAAAATGTGATGTTGGATGCAAATGGAAATGGATAGATTCATGGGGGGTGATTTTCCACAAGAGAGGAGGGTATAAATGGGGTTCTATTCATGTGTCTTAAATCCCAATCATTTTTTCCAAAAATATATTATTTTGAGTAAACCTTCTAATTTTCCCTTGAGTGTATGAGAGTCCAATCACTAAATACATGTAAGAGGGTGAGTGTGAGAAGTCACATCTCACATTTATTGAGAGAATAGTGCTTGGAACAATCAACATTAGGGAGTGTGAGAGTTAACTTGCTTGGGAAAAAGGGAAATCATGTGAAAAAAAAGAGTTTTTACAATCAATTTTTGGGGCGACAAGGGAGAATAGAAAATTGGAGCTTGAACAAAGTCATAGTGAGTGTTGATATTATGGTAGCTTTAGGAGTTATTATCCTCCACTTGTAACCTTTGACGAGACTATAACATTCTAAGAAGAAAGAAGAAACCCTAAAGAATTGGACATAACCCTAGAAGACAAGTCAACTAAAGGAAATATTTAATATTAAGTTTTTAGCCTCTAGAATTAGAAGTTAACCCAGACACCTAAGGAGAAGCAGTATAAATACAGGATGCCAAAGCTCATTTGGAGGACATAGCTCGCAACTGCATAAATTCAATACTGCGCACTGCAGAAATTTAGTGCTCAAGTCTGGATGGTAGCTACAGCTGCAGTTACTGCAAACCTGTAATTTCGGTCTTTCTGGATTGGACATTTTGATTAGTCTTGGTTATCTTTGCTTGCTGCATTAGAATTGGTTAGTTATTGATTTGCTACCGTAATTCTTCTTTGTGAAGGTTAAGGTGCTCGAGGCTGGAATTTGTACCTATGGTTGGGTGACAATATTGATATATTGTCTATGATTAAACAAGCACACCTATTATTTCTAACAGGTTATGGGCCCACACTATATTCGGATAGTCTAACCGCTGGAATATAGATTGGGAGGATTTTCTCAGTTATATTTGCATTTGCAGTCAAAGTTTTTACTGCAGCAATGAAACCCTAACCATCTTGTTGAGGCACCTTAAGTGAAGAGATTTACCTAATTTCTAGATAGCCTAGTGTGCCTTAACCTAGCATAGCTCCTAGTACTCTCAGTAAGCTAAGACGTCAAGTTTGAGTTTTTCGTCAAAGTTAAAGGTTGACCAAGTCAAAGCAGTAATGACTTAGTCTATGAAGTCAAAAAACAAGTTAGAAGGAGCTTCTAACTTCATAGCATGGAGGAAAAGGATCGACCTCATCCTTGCCAAGAATAAAGTGTTGGATATCATGAAAGGAAAGATCGTGGAACCACAACTTGAAGAAGGAAAAGAGAAGGAACCTCAGAACATTGCAATTATGGAGAAGTTCAAGGACAGTGACATCAATTCCATGAGTTTCATAATGGACTCTGTAAAAGACTACTTGCTACTCTACATCTCTCATCTTGACTCATCTAAGAAGATGTATGATGCCCTAACTAATATATTCCCAATCAGAAACATTGGACAAGTATTGAGTCTGAAGAATGAGCTTTGTGACATGAAAATGAATGATGATGAAAGCATAACATCATACCTTGTGAGAATCTCTCAGTTAAGAGATCAACTACAAGATATTAAAGAAATCATTTCAAGGAACTAAGTAAATATAGTATTCAACATCCTTCCCAAGACATGGGATGCATTTGCCGCAAGCATGAACACAAGAAAAGCTTATCTCACATTTGAAGAACTTTGGACTTGATGTGCACAAGAAGAATCAAGGATTAGCACAAAAGAGAAATCCCAAAAGAAATGCGATGATCAAGCCTTCACAACGAAATTCAAGAATTTCAAGAATAAGAGGAAGTTTGTCTTAAGGAAGGAAAATAGATGAAGCATCAATTGTCAAAGAAAGGGAACCCTCAAAGAAGGCCAAGCAGGATAAAACATACTTATTCTAAGTCAAGGTAAAAAATTCTTCAAAGTTCTTGTACATACCATATTTACATAGTTATTGTACATATCATGTATATCTATTTCTTAGAAAATAATATGTTCAAGTGAAACAACAACTATGGAAGAACAACAAGATAAGGATTGCTATCACGATGACTATAAGTCAAGCAATACACATGAAAAGATGAAGTACGTTGGCAATCTTTGATAACAATTCCTGTGGAAGTTATTATATATGTAACAACTGCCAGATAAGCCGAAATCAAAATCAAACTTGAAGAAAACCAGAAGGAGTTAAAATAGAAAGAAGTCAACAATCAAGAGGAAATTAGAAAAAGACTTGTGACACCTTGCATAAGGAAATAAGGACGCAGACGGAAGCATGGACTGTCTTAGATGGAGGGAGTTGATTACAGAATTCCAAAATAAGAGCATGCATTCATACATGAAGCAAGGATTATGAGGGAGCTAATTCTAAATATGATCCATTGAGGATTATGAAGAATCTATCCATGTTCCCATTGAAAGTAGTAGCCATGATAAGCAACATGTGTTCAGTCTTACTCTAGAACAAGTCTTCTTTGAAAAGAAGCCTTAAAGTATCCTTGGTTTTCCATCTACATCCATGATTCTATGATGAAAGGAAGAAGTTGGAATCTTCGGGGCATATAGAAGAACCCATGGACCCAAGATCTAAAGAGAGACATGAGGAAGAACATGAAGATTCCAAGAAAGAAATAAAAGCAAGAACAACCGGTTATTATACCAAAAATCACAATACTACCAGCTTGGTTTGAACCCACTAAGAAGAAATCAAGCAAAAGAAATGGAAGTTATGATAAAGAACAATGTATGTAAGAAAATGTGAAAAAGACTTATGAATGGAAGCATTGTAAGATTCATAGCTTCTTCCAGAAGGAGGGAGAAGACTATCACAACATCTTGTTCCAGTAAACCAGATATATGTCTTGTAGTATCCATGGATTGGAATTTACACGTAAAAGACGGTTCTTCCCGATAAAGCAAGTGAGAAAGAAGTTTATACCAGAAAGAGACCAATGTATGCATACATAAGAATACCCTATATGGATTCAAACAACTTGATGTAGAGTATCTCATATACAGCAGAAGCGTGGTAAAAAATTTCTATGACAAAGATAGTGTATCAAAATAGTTACTCAGAAGTCTGGGATGATGGATTGGTAATCCATGGAAAACTCTAATGATGACAGAAGAAGTGCTACTTGGATATGTCTCAATTTGAGCCTTGCCAGGATGTCATGAGCTAGCAGAAAACAAAAGTGCTAAATTTGACCATGATATATTGTAATGATAATAGCTATATGAAGCCTTCAAAGAAAACCAATGTTCCATGAAAGACCAAAGTACATTGAGATCAATAATTATATTCTCTGTGATGAAGTCTAGAAAAGAGAAGTGGTTCTCCAATATATCTCCACATATGATCAGATAGCAGATATTTTGGTAAATCATCTGTCCAATATGAAAATTTTGTATACTCAAGAAATAAGTTGGGGCTCGTGGAGATGGATTCCTTATTGAAAAAGGATGAGATTATGCCAAGGTTGGGAGGGAGCACTGATATGTTTGGACAGTCATTTTTTAGTTCGAAAAATGGTCCAGGATGAGCAGCTCCTTTCCAATTCAGAAATTGGTTTGAGATTTCTAACGGACAGGCATTTTTCTAGTTTAGAAAATGGTCCAAATCGAACAATCATTTTTGTAATGAAAATGGTTCAATAGATTTTTGATGTACCATAGACAGTGATTCCCCTTATGGCTAGTGTGGGGGAATGGTCTAGGAAAGTCATTCTTCTTGGAAGTCACTCTGAGTAGTGGTCAAGTAGAATGGTCTGCCTCACTAGGAAGTCATTCTTTCAAAGTTCACAATTGTGAATAGCTTCAAAGAATGGTCTATTTTGGAGGTTGGTGCAAGACAATCATTTCTTCATGAAATGGTTTGGACAGTCATTCTCTAGGGCAAACTCATTCTCTCCAGGTTTCACTATGATTAGTGTCAAAAGAATGGACTAGTTAGGTGAATGCTCCAAGTTCAACAATCAGGGATAGGCATTCCCTAGGGCGGACTCATTCTCTCCAGGTTTCACTATGATTAGTGTCGGAGGAATGGCCCAGTTAGGTGAATGGTCCAGGCTCATAAATCAGGGACAGCTATTCTTATATGCTTGAGAATAATAGTCTAGATAGCCCATGGTTGATGTTTTACTTTCTAAGGGAAGATGTTATTCCAAATCTCACAGATGTGAGTGGAATAATGGCCCATATGACTCAGTTTATATCATGATATTGTTTTATGCAGGTTGATATTAGATGATATTATTGCTATGGAGACTATATGACTCTGGATAGTAGATGCATGCTATTTTGGTGGATGTATTCCACTGGTTGTGACTATGTGTCACTGATTAAGTAGTCGTGTGCTACTTGGTGTGGTTGTGTACCACTAGATAGTAGTTGTGTACTACTATGGATAGACATAGTTGTGTTCTATTGAATGGAATTGTTCTGATTGCCATGTAGACTATCAGTAGTGTTGGAAATTATTATCAACTAGATGGATAGTTAGTGTGTCGGTCGACAGACATTCTCCAGATAGAAAATGGTCCAGAACATTTATTCTTCTAGGACATATGTCTGGATGAGAAGAATAGTCCTTGTAGCCCATGGTGTGGCTTCCAACATATATTGGAATAGTTATTCTTCTAGGACATATGTCCAGATTAGAAGAATGGTTCTTGTATCACTCTGTGGAGTGAGTGACTTATCCAGTATCATGCTTGATTACTCAGATGGAGTATGGMTTTGAGAAATAATATAGTTGATTCTATTAGATGATACTGATAGTGATGATGGTGCTCGTGATTTGATCATGAGATARCTTGTGTGGCTATGATGATGCTACCGGTTGAATGGTATGTTTGTGCTCAAGACCATTACCTTTAAAATACCTCCCTAACTAGGAGGGAGTTTTGATATTACGGTATCTAYGGGAGTTATTAACCTCCACTTGTAACCTTTGATGAGACTAGAACATTACAAGAAGCAAGAAGCAACCCTAAAGCATTGGACATAACTCTAGAGGACAAGTCAGCTAAAGGAAATATTTAATATTAAGTTTTTAGCCTCCAAAATGAGAAGTCATCCCAGACAGCTAAGGAGGAGTAGTATAAATATAGGACGATAGAGCTCATTTGGAAAACACAGCTCGCAACTGCAAAAATTCAGTAGTGCGCACTGCAGAAATTTAGGATGCAAGTCTGGAGGGTAGTTGCAGTTGCAGTTACTGCAAACTTGTAATTTCGGTCTTTCTGGGTTGGACATTTTGATCAGTCTTGGTTATCTTTGCTTGGTGCATTACCCTTGGTTGGCTATTGATTTTCTACCGGAATTATTCTCTGTCAAGGTTAAGGTGCTCGGGGGTGGAATTTGTACCTATGGTTGGGTGACAATATTGTTATAGTGTCTATGGTTAAATGAGCACACCTATTATTTCTAACAGTGAGCATGTGTGGCAGCTTGTTGGAGTTGTAAATTCATGAAGAAATAGGTTTTTAGTCCTRTAAWRAGATTTTGTGTGWGAGATATTACCCTAAAGTAGTGAKCTTGTTGTTGTGATCTTATCATGTTGCATCCCTAGAGTCTACGACAAGACAGATTCCTATCCAACCTATGCTAGATCCCTAGAGGKAAGTGGGAAGGCCTGAGGAACTGTTTGCATTGAAGGGSGATCCCATTCCTTGTGTTGTGCAGGTTGAGAGGAAGAGAGCTATTGGATTGGGATAGTTGTAGGGAAAAATCAACTTTTTGTGGGTTGTGTTGGGTTGTCAATGGACAATAGAGACAACCTCTCTTATGGATTCATAGCCCTAGATCGAGGGTGATTTGCTTCTGAGATTTGGAGCAGAAAATCTATGGTTGGGAGGAATGTCCATCCTCTATAGTTGGTTGCGCGCATGTTGATAAAAAGATAAGTGTTTTATCTATGTTTTTATGTTCTTATTTATGAGATTTTATTGTTGTGCATAAACTATGTTACTGAGTGAATTATGTGTTATTGTGTGTATGTATATTTGGTGAAAATTCATAATGTTGTTAAATGCATGTTAAATACTCAATGCATTGCATTTTATTGTGGGATTCATTTGTTGTGTATTTACTCTGATTTTTTCCATGGCTCCAAAGAAAGATCCAAAATTTATTTCCCCAATTAAACCTACAAAAATCTCCTTCGTGACTTGTGAAGAAAATGAGGAGATGCAAAACCACATATCCAAATTAGACATTCAAATCAATGAATTGAATGATAGGTTATTGAAATAGGTTGATTTGATAAATACTAAAACAGAAATGGGAAGAAAGATGAAAGAAAGTGAGGAACTGATGGAATATAATAAGGAACTTATGGAAAGAAAGATGGAAGAAAATAAGGAACTGATGGAAAGAAAAATGGAATAGTTGAAACAAAAGATTATAGAAGCCTTAAATGGGAGGCTCCCTAAAATTAATAGGGTGTATGAAGGGACTCGTGAAAATAAGGGTAGTATTCATGTTGAACAGATTTCAAATAATAAGAATTTTTCAGGGGGATTTAACTCTAAAAGTGAAGTTACTTATGGATGGTTCCCAAAATGAGTGAACCTTCCTAAGGTTGAATTAAAAAAGTTCTATGGATTAGAGGTCTTTACATGGGTGAACCAAATAGAGAAATATTTTGAACTCCATAATATTATGGATGATAAGAAAAGGATTCACATAGCAACTTTAAAATTTAAGATAAAACTGTATCAATGGTATCAATGGGTAGTTAAAATGAAGCCTCATTCTTATCATTATACTTGGGGTTTAATTACAAGAGACTTAAAATCGCAATATGGTAAATTTTGGAAATGAGACTACTTCAGTAAATTGACAAGAATTAAGCACTTAGATGATATTGAACATTATCATTGATAACATAAGTGATGAACATTTGTCGGAATCTTACATGGGTGGATTAAAAGAAGATATTAAACATGATATTTTTCTAAAACATCATGAAAATATTATAGAAGCTGTTAGTGATATTTCTTGTCTCGGGACAAGAAATAGAAACAAGACAGTGAAAGTCCCGAATCCTCGAGAGTCAATAGGGACCATCCATCTCGAAAGGATGAGTGGCAGGAGATCAGCATTATCAGGGAGGGTCCCGACAGGGAAGCATCCATCGGAGTTGAATCCATCGGGATATCAGAGATCCCGGGAGCGAGAGTTTTATGCATTGCATAATCGCGATATGCGATTTCCCGATCGTGACGAAGGTGGACCCCAGAAGAGGTCACACGAGAAAAGGATAGGTGGCAGGCGAAATTGGGATTCAGCATATCGCGAGTCCCATGGACTTATGCTTTTTGGCATCGAAAATTCTGAAACACCGACGGGGTAAGGTCATAGTCGTGGGTGACGGTCACATTGGCCAGGGCTAAGCCAGGAGGGCCAGAGCGGAAAAAGGTGCGTCGCGACTTGGGGAATCGTGAGTCATGGAGACATGCGCATTGTGACATCGCAAGTGCCGAAACTCCGACAGAGGTATAGGGCTACGGTCTTATGAGGGATGGTCATATGGACTTGATCCTAGCTAGGAGGGGCTAAGGACAAAAGAGCGCTCATCAGAGAATCAGTGATCGGGATTTCAAAGGGTCAAGAACTCTTGACAACGAGGAACGCAAAACCCTGAAACCCGATACAGAGTCGGGTAAAAGTCATGGTGAAGTATAGGAGACCGTGAGGAAAGAAGAAGAGACCTGTGGATTGGGTCAGGTTTTCATCAGGGATTCCACTAGGGGATCCAAAGAGTTGCTTCGGCTCAACAATGAATGAAGAAAAGAGAGGGTGGTTGAGGCCTCACCTCAATCATTAATTGCAAGGCATGGAGGGTCTAACCAATAGTCTGTTCAGGAGGGTCCTGTGCACCCATTCTTCCAGAGAAACCAGGCCCGATTTTGCGACCAGCCGGAGGAGGTCTACACACGCTAGCTCGGCATTTAAATGGCTCAGCTACTCCCCTTGTTGGAACCATGCGCAGTTAAGATGGCGTCTATCATGGGCGCACGATCGTCCTGAGTCTGCATGGGTAGACTATCAGAAGCCATGCAGACGCAATTATTTAATGCAGCGTCTTGTTTTTGCTGCTGTGGTGGTTTTTTGAGTATATGTAGGCATTTTCTCCATTTTTGTAAGGATCGATGGTTGAGCAGAGCTTCTGGNCCATGCAGACGCAATTATTTAATGCAGCGTCTTGTTTTTGCTGCTGTGGTGGTTTTTTGAGTATATGTAGGCATTTTCGCCATTTTTGTAAGGATCGATGGTTGAGCAGAGCTTCTGGTTGTAAAACTTTAATGAAGCACTGTTATCTCTGGTTATGTATGAACTCTTGAGACTTCTTGCCTTATGAATGTCAGTTTCTTTCATGTCTTTGTTCAAACTGTGTTAGAGCTGCTCGGAATTGGAGAATCTAGTCGAGTTGCAACTGTTATAGGATGATGTAGAATTTGATCACTGTGACAGTCGCATTGCTTCTAATCAGTCCTTGTGACTTTCCTAACGCTGAACGACTTGGAATTGGAGAATCCAGTCAAGTCCCTTATCAGTACCTCGAAGCCCTGAACCTGAGGATCTCGCGTTCGGGGTTTTTCTTCAACAAACTGCAGAAA
>JASDQU010312258.1:3252-13505 GCA_032191745.1 Picea mariana | reverse complement strand
ATATTTTGGCTACTCCTTTCGATTATGATATGTTTATTTGTAGTGACCTACATCTTTATAATAAGGTCAACATCTTTATAATAAGGTGATCATATGTGCAGAGGATCAAAATCATGACGACATAGGTAACATCTTTATAATAAGGTCATATGTGTACAAATGTCTTCTTTATATAATAACGACATATATACCTAACATAAGTTTAGGGTTAGTGTTTATGTATCTTATTAGTCCCTGCTAAAGCAGGTAATATAGCACTTTCTTCGCCGTCCATATGTACACACCCGATCACGTCAACCACAACGTTTAGCCTCGAGTTTTGTTTTTCATGCTTAAATAATGGCAATTCTCGTACTTTGTTTTGCAAAATGTACAAACCCGATCACGTCAACCACAATATTTAGTCTTGGGTTTTGTTTTGCATGCTTAAATAATGGATGATCTTTCATACATTAATAATTATATGTAATATCAACAGGCTATCTTGTCACTAATGCCAACCTACCCATTATTTATTACAATATGTTGAGGATAGCAAAGAATTTATGCGGGAGAGGGAATTAATATTTCTCTTAATTTATATGCGGAAAAGGGAAATGTTATTAATATTTCTCTTAATTTATATGCGGAAGAGGGAAATGTTGAAGATAGCAAAGAATTTATGCGGAAGAGGGAAATGTTACAATATATTAATTGCAGTTATTACCCTTGTTGTTTATAAACATGAGTTTCCTCCCTATCTTATATGTACCATAACTTATCATTTATCAATATAACAATCAACTTCAATATTTTATTCATGGAGATTTGTTCTTTCATTTAATTGAATTAGTAAGTGCTAGTTGCCAACCATTAGGCGTGCAAGTATCCCAATCATTATTGTCATTGTTATATTATTTTCAATTTATGCAAGTGTGATCCCTTTTGGGTACTAGGGATGTAACAAGTGGTATCAAAGCTTCAATCAAGATTTGTTGGTGTTTTTTTGTCAGGTCTTAAAAATTAAAAGAGAGAAGAAAATGACAATCAATTACTATCATTTCACCGATCAGGGTTGAGTTTCAAGAACAATTCCATATCTTTATCAATTAAAAGAGAGAGAGAGATTATAGCTACAATTGAAGGGAAAAGGGTATGTGGATTCCATAAACCTAGAATATTATGGAATCCACATACCCTTTTCCATAGAATATACTAACTAGATCCAAAAACCAAAGACATGAAATATGGTACTACACATATTATAATATATTATCAAGGAAAAAACAAGCTAAATGAAATTTGGACATTTGAAAAAACATTTACAAGTTAAATGAGTACATCAATAAAAAATAACATACTAACCTCGCAAGTTCAAAATCCGAGCTATGTAGATCGAGAATTGGATTTGTTCAACCGGTGGGTGACGGAAAAAATAAACAGCTCAAACAAAATCCAAGAACAGTGTCGCAACTATAGCAATTGTGTCGCAAAGTCTCTTAAAGTCACGTATATATAGATAAAATAGTCAACTAGCCGTTAATACCGACCAATGAGATAGGCAAAATTTGTGTCGCTATTGCCACGAAAGTTAGTCGCTATAGCGACGAAAATCCGGACTAGATTTAAATAAGATTTTTGTCAATATTGCGACGAACTTTCGTGGCAATATCGACGAAAATCCCGCCCTGTTTAAAACAAATATGAAACTAGTTGAAGCGTGGAAAATTTTCGTGGAATAATCCACCCATATGTAGTAGTGAGATATGTTAGTATGCAATTATTCTATTATTCAAGGCAGAAACTAGCAAGATTTGATTGGTGGATATATGTCATTGGATGGAACACACATGTCATTTCCCAATGCTAGTAAAAGTATCATTGTGCTTCGTGAAGGACACATTTCATTTTATATTGAAAGAGTGCCTCAGCCGCATGTAAATTTTGTTGAAGAAGATTTTGGTGTGAATTCTATATTTGTAGAAGAAGATGGTAACCATGTTACACATCCCATTGATCTTGATGATAGTATCTAGCATGCGCATTTTGATGATGCATGTTCAAATGAAGGAAACAAAGTTGGTAAAATACTCTACTCTCCTATTGGTAAAATCCATAATTTTTCCTATAGGTTAGATTTTGAGTGTATTAATAATGTGACAGAGTTTGAAGCCTTAATCCTTAGAATTTAAAATCCCTTTAATTTAGGATGTTATCATTTTTCTTTCTTTAGGGATTTAGAAACTATTGTTGACTTGGTTAGGAAAATATATACCTCATCAAATAAACTTCTTAAAAGATATACCTAAGCGGTTTGGAATTTGATTTATAATCTAACATATTTTAATAACACTCATATTCGAAGGGATTTGAATTCAATGGAAGATATGTTATTTGTTTTTGCAGCCAATGCTACAAAACAATTACTCCTTAAAATACCATATTATACCTTCATGTCTTTATATAGTCCTCATTTTCCTAGCAACATTAAGTATTGGCAAGTATTTTGAGCTTAAAAGTTAAATTTTGTGTGTTTCTTGTATATATTTCAATTTTGTTTTATTTCATGATTTTCTTGTTTGATTTCATTTTGGTTTTCTTTTCTTTTGCTCGATTTTCATTTTTGGAAAATTTTGTTTTTTTAGGAATCCAAATTTGTCAATTTACATTATTATACATTGATTCTGCAAAAAAAATTGTTAATTTGAGTTGAATGATGAAGAATGCAAACAACAAAAGATAAATAAACCAACCTCCTTATGTTCACAATGTTAATAGATGAGTATTTTTCAAACTAACTAAACCTTCTTGTTGCAACCTGATTGATACAGTTCTTCCCATTTTATTCTTTTCCATTGTCCGTTTCATGAGTGTTTTCCTCTTGTCATACATTTAATTTTTATTTGAAAAATCGTTCTTGAGAAGACAACCAATCAACAAAGAAAAATAAAAATAAAAAATAATAACCTAAGAAGGAAACCAAATTATCTGAGTTCTAGTCCACTTAAATTAGACTACCCTGTGGAGTCACCATGTGTTAACTCATACTTTGTCCACCTATTTCAAGAGTTTGCAAAGATTTTGTAATGGCACTCCATTACGCCTAAGAAAAAGCGAAGCAGAAAAGGTAATTTTTTTTTTGCATTAAGAAATTAACATCAACACATGATCACAACAGCGCCTAATCAACAACATCATAAGTAAAAGCAATACCAACTACTCATCATGGAAATCACTAATGATGCATTCAACATGTTAACGAAGGACAGTGACACATAAATATAAGTAGTGTAGCATATCAGCACATCGTAATCATCTTAAAATGATTTACAACACGTACAATCAGATAATGAATATAAAATGACTACCTGCCTGACCTACCCTGCAAGGTTAGGACCTCTAGGACACATAAGAAACACTCAATCCCAGGTTCCAATTGATTTTAACCATTTAAGGTCTTAGGGCTGGCGATTGTTATAAGGAACAAGGAGGTGTCTACATCCCACTAAAAAACAAGTCTAATCATCAACTAGATCCATCCATCAATCCTATTCATCAATTAATCATGGCACAAGGGTAATAAATATAGTTATCAATCATACATCAGAAATTAAATATTCATTGTGCGCGAGAGTAAACAATTCTAGAACAATCGCATGTCGACTAAAGTAAGGCACAAGAGAAATCTAGTCACTAAATCAGTCATATATCTAATAAATTCATGACGCCATATTAGTTAACATTTAAATTCAAGGTGAAAAAGAATAATGATGAAGCAATCAAACGCCCACTTAAATTAAGGTGTGAAAGTACATTTTGTTACTAAACTAATCATGCATCACCATTATTGCAAGGCGCGTGGTTAATCAAGCTAAATTATTCTACATCCATCGTTAATCCAATGCGCAAGCAATCCAATAATTTAATCACGACATAATCCATAACGCAAGGTAAATTTATAACTCAATCATTCATCCATTATTAATTATTTATTTCACCAAAGAAAACTATCGATTTATCTCATGGTGCAACCAATATATCTACTCAACCAATCATACATCAATTTAACGGAAGCAATAGTAAATTATACACATATCGTTATACATTAGTGTTGTTCATAACGCGGAATTCATTAACATTTATATCATGGCGCACAAATGATTTATTTACTTAAGTAATCACCCCTCTACATTTTCAAGGCACCCAAGCAATATAATTGTTAAATTGATCACACATCAACATTTATCAAGGCGCTCATGTAATCAAATCACATCCAAACATTCAATATATCTCCTTTAATACATGGTGCAAAATAAGTATCAATTCCCATTCATGCTCAAAGTAGTCATGTTCTTCAATGAGGCTTACAATTTACATTGTAAAGTCCCCAACTTAGGTGCTATTAATCTACAGTGGTCCTTCAAAAATTTAATTCATACTCAAGTAAATTCGATACATGCGTGAATAGAATTCTTTCATTCATTTATAGACTGACCCCAAAATAAATCAACCATTTAGTAGAGCCTTTTATTGACAGGTCATAGATATCTAAAGTGCTCATTAAAATTAAAATTGAGATATAAAATGACACTTAACAACGAATGTTAAACTTGAAGACTTCTAGACATCATAAGGAAAATGATACATATAAAACTATGTGATTGCATTGGAAGAAGATATATGCCTTGAATATTTCTAACTAAAATCAAATGAAACTAAAGGACACTCCAATGTGTAGGGCATCTTCCAAAAAAAAAAGTGTAGGAATAAGAAAAAGGAAGGGACTTAATAACTCAAAGACATGAAGAAAAACGCAGAGTTGGTAAATTCCCCAACAACACAGAGATAATGAGGAAAGTTCAGTGAGCAACACGCAGAGACAAAGAAGGTAAAAACTCATATTGGTTCCCCCACAAGCTAGCATGTTTTACACAAAAAAATGTAGAGATGAAGATGGTAAAAATGCATGATGGTTTCCCCCACAAGCTAGCACATTTTACACATCAAAATGTAGAGATAAACATGGTATAACTGCATGTTGGTTTTACCCACAGTCTGAGCACGTTTTTACACCAAAAATGCAGAGGTAAGGAGGGTAAAAACTCTTTCTAGTTTCCCCCATTGCCTGAGCACGTTTTTACACCAAAAACGTAGAGGTAAGGAGGGTAAAAAATATTTCTAGTTTCCCCCAATGTTTGAGCATGTTTTTACACCAAAAATGCAGAGGTGGGGAGGATAAAAATTCTTGCTAGTTTCCCCCACAGTCTGAGCATGTTTTTACACCAAAAAGGAAGAGGTAAGGAGGGTAAAAATTCTTTCTAGTTTTCCCCACAGTCTGAGCACATTTTTACACCAAAAACATAGAGGTAAGGAGAGTAAAAGATCTTGTTATTTTCCCTCACATTCTGAGCACATTTTTACACCAAAAACATAGAGGTAAGGAGGGTATATTTCATGGGCATCCTTCAACAAAAACTCAGAGGTGGAATGTGAATTGGTAAAGTAAACCTTCACTGAAGAGTAAGCAAAAACGTGGGTAAGGATCAAAATATTTTTTTATCAGTTCCAGATAAATTTTGGCTGGCAACAACCTCGTTAGAGAAAAAAATTGAATTGGAAAAATGTGTTATGGATTGGATAGTACAAAATCAGGTTCAAATTAAAGGGTAGTGATCAAACATTCTGTATGTAGACATTCAAGCTCAGATTGAAATTAACCAGGTGGTGATCAAACATTCGATATGTAGACATTCAAGCTCAGATTTGAAATTAACAATGGCGGTGGTCAAACATTTATATATGTATACATTCAGCTCAGATTTGAAATTAACAATGGAGGTGGTCAAACATTTATATATGTATACATTCAAGCTCATATTTACATTTAAAATGGCGGTGAAATTATTAGGAATCTGTAACGACCTCCTTGTTACGACAACAAATATGATAACGAGTGCAAATTTTTTTTGTTTAAGGTGGGTGTGCTCGTGTGAAAAGGAACAGACATACTTGACTTCACGTCCCCACCCTACGACTCACTAGAAGCAACCACGATGATCACAACAAGAAGTCATAAGATGCACCACAAATAACTGCAAGCATTAACGACCAATGACACCAAGCGCACAACAAGCAGTTGTAAGAAGAAAATGACACGAGGTGTTAAGTACAGTACAGTGACATAGGGAAGAATCCATAGTAGTAGAGTTTACTATTTCTGCACAGAAAAGCAGGGCATTTAATCTTAGCCCTCTGCTCTGGAGAGAGAGAAGGTCAGATAGGCTCCTGGCCGACTGCTCAGGCAGAAACTAGTAATCTCTGTCAGGTGTGTCGCAAGAGTGGAACCCTGCCTTTAAAGGGCCCGAGACTCTTGATACGGCACTGGATTCTCTACACAGAAAAATCATGCACACAGACAATATACTAAGGCTACAGGGAGGTGTCTATATCCTGCCCGACACAAGCAGACCACGCAATGCAAGAGAACCAAGTACTACAATATCAACGGACAACCACGACCTCTATGGGCGACGCAAGTCAGAAGGACTCTGACAATGACCAACCGCTAGAGAGACTCAACGACACTAAAAAAAGACCATTTACTCCATTGACTTCTATGAGACGACGAGTTACCAACCCTGCCTTAAATAATGTATACTTAGATAACTGCCAATCCCCGATTACTGAACCAAAATCATTGAACGTCCTTAGAATTAGGGATCCTATGTTTACATGTTGTCTATCATAAATAAGTTGCTCTAACATCACCCAACAACCTTATCATCGTCTTCTATATCACAATATCAATGCACTTAAAATAAAGGTGACTTTACCTTATGTTGGGTATTTAAAACGACGGATCTACCCAAAACCTAAACATGAATGACCTTGTATTTACCCTTATAATAGCATTGTAAATTGAACCTAAGATTTCTTTTCATTACATAATTATAATAAAATATTCGCGATTAACTTGTTAAATTCGAAATCATTGGGAAACATAAGGCCAATTGGATTTTAAAGATTTTCTTGATTGCAACTCATCCTTCAATCAGCTAGAACTCATATTCCTTTAATAAATTAGCATTGTACTTAAAACCCATGAGGACCTTTCCTTACCACGACATGGCGAATAGAATAATCGACGATTAACCTAATAAATTAAAATCAAGGGAAACATAATGTAAATTGTTTAATAACCATCCAATTACATGAATTTTCATTACTAACGCAATCTTCAAAAATTGTGCATCCACATTTACTATATCGTAAAGACTCAATGCGCTTAGTTTAGGACATTATATAATCTGCTACTGATGATAATTAGTTGTCATCCCCACCATAATACATCAACCATTTTTTTTATTCTTCATTGAAATAGCTATTACCATGTCCATCACATTACCTTACAATCAATAGCACATATAAAGAATCCAAGTTCTATAAAAAGGGAATTATGACTATTCATTTTTATGGCACTAATACCAACCTGCATTATATAAAATGAGAACACCCCTTTTAAACTAAATTTTAATGTAACAACATATACGTTTGCCTGCATTATATAAAATGAGAACAACCCTTTTAAACTAAATTTTAATGTAACAACATATACATGTATCTATATCCCTAGAAGAACCTTTATTTAATATCCAACAAAGAATCACGCATCCATTATGTCGTCTAATGTTAAAAGCCACCTGATTTACTAGATGATTTTAAGCATAAGATTTGTGCATACTCCATGATATAGATATATAGATTTTCAATTTTAGGAGTACCTACATAACATAATATAACATTGGAAATGTCCAATTACGCCCAAGAATAATGTAAAAAGCATCTATTATCTGATTAATTAATTAAAGAGCACAACTGTAACCATAACTGAAATAAAGCCTTAAAACCAGGATAACCGAAGTGAATAATAAGTGATAACCTTTCGCTTTGGTTGGTTCATTCGTGGTTCGTTGAAGGGTAATAATTAGGTTTTACGCGAGTACTTAAAAACTCCATTGTGAGGGATGTCTGGACACTATCATTGAATTTGTTCATTGATTTAATTTTAAATTTAACATAAGGGTAAAACGTAGCTCGTGCAGGTTATGATCAACATTTATCATCAGAATCATGGAAAATGGCAACCGGGAAACCGCCCAGGCGTGCTACTTCTGCACAAGCGAGCGGGACGCGTGGGTAAACGAGCCTGCACGTTGAAGGCTCGATTCTAGCGGGGCGCTGAGAGTCTTGACCGTTGTGCCATTATTAACTACCCTAGGAAGCAGTGACTGAACTAGTCTGCCAAGGCAGGTGAAAATTTCGGCATCTGGCAATAATTACTACCAGCGCGTGGTCGAGTCAGAAACACAAAAAATCTAAGAGTGGAAGCAAGGAGAAGTCACTGGTTTATCAAAGTGGAAGGAAGGGTTCAGTTTCCGTTCATTTAAATATTTAAAAATCCAAAGGGAGTGAAAAGTCAGAACTGTTGTTTAACATTAATTTTTGAAAAGGAAAAAAAAAATATCCTGGCAACTGCACTCTCTCGGACTGAGCGAGGACTTTATGGGATGTTCCACATGCCTTGACGTTATTCAGCTGTAAGCATCGATTGCGCCAGCCCGGACTTTGATGAATGGATGCTACAGACTAGAGATTTCACACTGTCCAATAAAAATTAGATTAAATTGATGATGACACTGATAAATTGCGGGGCTATTACCTATCTTCGGGAATTTTGGCATGTGTGTGGCTGCAGGAACGATTCATAGATGCCAGAAAACAATAAAGTTGTAATGGTGGTGTCCTGCATGATAAGACTCCCAATACCGCGAGCGAGTTATGATCAACTAGAAAGAAAGGCCGCCATTGTTTGTCGTCTTTTCTTTATGTAAGGTGCCTTGTGAAGGACTCCTATGTCATTTTCTTCAAACTCGATGAAAAACAGGCAAAGTTGGATAGAAACCAAGGATTCTTTAGCCAATGAAGGAGGACAAGGAAATTGTGATTTGGAAGTAACAATTTATGTAAGAGCAAGGCCCCAGAATTTAGAAGGATTCAATTAACTTGCTGAAGACGAAATGCGATGGAGTACACACAACAGTAGGGATATATTTTTGTAGGTTAATGGGGTTTGTAAATAACGTACATTGAAAAGATGTCTGCAGTCATCATAAATTGAAAAGATGTTTAGATGTGAACATTTTATTCATGTGTTTTTAAAAAAGATGTGGGGTTTTTTTTTCCACGGCAAAAATGCTCTAAACGCTCAACAGAATACGGTAGTTTACAACCGCGACTGTAACACGCGTAGAGGCCTGTAGGTGCTTCGTTGTGGGTTCTGGGACCAACAACAACAAGAAGAGACTTCCCCGAACCTGGTCATGGCGTTGCAAGAATAAGAAGGAGAACAAATGATAACTAAATGCGTTACCATGACCCCAACACTATCAAGAACACCTTCCACCCGCATGCATATGCGACTTCTATCCCAGCATACACAAAACATTCGATGTAAACAATGCCTAGGTACTGAGATAATATTTACAAGACTCACCAGCAATACGTGGATGTCAAATTTGGGCTAGGGTTTAAAAGTACAAATAGCAAGGGATGGCAAACAATAACTTGAGCATCTACGGCTTCTATCCATTTTGCACACCCGGTTTGATGTAGACAATGCCTCCTCGCCTATTAACACTGGCAAGAAAACAGCGAGGAATGACCTGGGAACTGCCCCGACAATAGAAGACCCCAAACAAGCCAAATCTGCCCCAACCCACGGAAATCGAAGACAGATCGCCAGAAAATGAAATACCAGCAAATTACAACAAGAGACGGTAGTTTTTTTAAAGGAATGACAGTGATTTAAAAGTGAAAAGAAAGAAATTTTGCAATGAAAGACAGTGGTATAATAAAACGAGAGGCCCACAACCGAATGCCCTCTGTAAATTAAAAGAAAATGCCCAGTCCATGATTTCGCCCACAGAGAACGAATCGGGGTAAAATCGCCAAAACGCAAACCATTGGAACCACAACAACAAGTGCCAGAATAACGATAACCATTGAAACTACAGTTTATAAACAAGTTATTCAATAACCCTGGAAACCACAAGTTTATATAGTAACCATTCTACTCTACAAAATAGAGGAGCGTACCTTGCCTTATCACCCGCTTGATGACGTCTGTGCGCTCCGCGTTACTTCTGCTCTGTTCTGCTCCTGCTTGCCGGCCATAGAGACTACACTGGTACCTCCCAGCCAAACGCTAGGGGCAC
>JASDQU010312256.1:0-13538 GCA_032191745.1 Picea mariana | reverse complement strand
GGCTTGGTTTTTCTGGTTCTGTGGGAGAGTTTTTCAGACTGTGAGTATCATTGCAGGGGGCACCGGGTTGCTCAGGGTTTTGGGCACGGGGGCCAGAATCCTTTCGGTTTCTTGGAGCTAGGGAGCCGGACAGGCTGCTCCTAGTTGGTTGGGTGGATAGTCGGTTTGGGCAGTGTTGGTCAGTGCATTAGGCTAGGCAAGACAACAGCAAGGCAGCTAGCAAGGCATCAAGGAAGGGACAGCCATATCGACGAGAATTAGCATCAGAAACAGGTATTTATTTGTGATTTGTTGAGTTATTTCCATGCTGTAGATAGATTTTAACTTATGCAGAATATTTATGCTTTTGAAGTGAATGGATAATTTACGTAAGGAAATTATATGTTAATTGAATTAATATTTTGTATTTAATTAAGCTGGGTCTCTACAGCTACCATTAAAAGGGCACACAAATATGATCAGAATTGATAGGGAAAGATTTCTAAAACATACTGTCACTGACTTAGAAACCCTAAATGAACACTCATTGGTAGCTTTCCCTGTGCTAGGAAATTATTCCTGTGATTCCTACTTCGGGAACTTCTCCTGTCTTTCATCTGATGTCCCTCTTACTCAAAACTCCGAAATGATTTTTCGAGAGGAATTACCGATGACGGCGAGGGAAACCCTCTTCTTCCAATAACCTGCATCAGAAATCATAGAACAAATAGGAGGAAAAGAGGGAAGTGATGGGAAAGAGGAATCTTATAGATTTCGCCCACACGTTTGGACCTTATACTTTGATGGCTCTAAATCACAAGAAGGGTTTGGGGTAGGGTGCATCATCATTGACCTGGAAGGTAAATGACATTTCCTGTCCTGCAGACTAGAGTTCGAATGCACAAACAACATCGCCGAGTATGGATCTCTAGTACAGGGGATAAATAAATCCATAGACTTAAATGTCAAAGAATTGAAGGTTTTCAGAGATTCTAAAATCATCATTAGACAAGTAAGGAACACTATACATTGCAATTATCTGCACCTGAAGAATTACCAACAGGAAATACACAAGCTACTAGAGCATTTTGAAGCTTTCAATATTACAACGATTCCCAAAGAAAAGAACATTCTTGCTGATTCACTAGCCACCGCTGCTTCAAGGCTATCACCTATAGAAGATTATGAAGCCTCCCAATTTACTGTGGAATTTCTCTAGAAACCATCGGTGCCCAGCAATATTTCTAATTGGAAGGTCTTTGAAGGAGATTAATAGATCATAATTTTTTTGACTAACCAAGATAATCTAAAAGACTAGTCTATTGGCGATGAAGTATTCCAGGAACAATCAACAAAAATCCACCCTCATATAGATCAACCTACTGACAAATCAAAGTCTCACACAATATCGAAGGGGATATCTGATTTAGAAAACCTTTTTGACCTAAAAGAAATATTTAAGGGGTCAAAAAATGCGAAGAACGATAGTTCCTGTCCCATGCATGAATCCATAAATCTCGGAATCCTAGAAAACCAAAAAAACATAAACCTCAGTAATATGATATCTAAAGAGGAAAGGAAGGCCTATCTCAAACTTTTCATAAAATATCAAGATGTCTTTGCGTGGTCCTACCGAGATCTAAAAAATTATGATACCCATATCATTCAACACACTATCCCTTTAAATCCTGAAGTAAAACCCTTCCAAAAAAAACTCTGGAAGTACCACCCATCCCTAGAGCTTCTCATGTGTTAGGAGTTAAAGAAATTGTTAGATGCCAAAATTATCTTTCAGTTTAGACACTCTGCATGGGTAGAAAATTTGGTTCCTATAAAGAAAAAGTCTGGGGAGATTTACCTATGGATAGATTTCAGAAATCTCAATAGAGCTTCAGAAAAAGAAAATTACCCAGTCTCACCAATGGAGCAACTCCTCTAGACCGTGTCTGGCTCTGAAATTTTCTCCTTACTAGGCGGTTTCTCAGGTTACAACCAGGTTCTAGTTTTAGAACAAGACTGCTTGAAAACTACCTTTCGAACCTTCGCTTGCAAACTCATGCCTTTTGGGTTAATCAATGTAGTAGCGACCTTCTAGAGGTCCATGGATGTAGCATTTTGGGGACTAATCATTAAGTGTGTAGTAGTTTACTTGGACGACATGACTGTGTATTCAAAGAATAGACAAGATTGCATCCAACACTTAACCCAGATTTTTGAAAGGTGTAGGAAATACGGCATATCCTTAAACCCTAAGAAAACTATTTTTGGTGTCGGGGAAGGTAAGTTGTTAGGCCACATTATATCTCAAGCAGGCATTAACATAGACCCATAAAGAATTAAGGCTATAGCTCAGCTTCCATTACCTCACAACGAGAAGGCTATGCATTCGTTCTTCGGGAAAATCAATTTTGTCATGAAATTCAACCCCAATTTCACAGAAACTATCAAACCCCTACAAAAAATGATTCGTAAGGATGCTAATTTTAAGTGGGATGATGCATGAAAGAAGGATTTCAACAATATTAAAACTGCAATCTCTCAAGCCCCGGTGCTGCAAAGTCCCGATTTCAACAAAGATTTATTCCTCTATACTTTCGTCTCCAACCAATCGTTAGCCACAGTATTAACTCGGATGGATGATGAAAAAAACAAAGCTCTGGTATCGTTCATGAGCACTAACCTCCAAGGTGTCGAACTAAATTATCCTTCTATAGATAAACATGCTTATGTGGTTTATAAGGTAGTAAAACATTTCAGATCTTACATCCTTAAGAACCATACCAAAGTAATCATGCCTCACCCCGTAGTCTGATCCCTATTTACTCAACAGGAGATGGGGGAAAGAAGAGGGAACTGGATGGCGATAGTCCAAGAATTTGATCTAGATATAAAACCTTCTAAATTGGTTAAAGGACAAGGGTTATGTAAACTGGCAGCTGAATCTCAAGACCAAGTAAATGAAGACCCCGGATGGGAGAATGAAATGGAATTATTGTGTGGTGAAGATTCATACATTTCCCTAGGACAAGAGTCTTGGTATGAGAAATTGACTTATCTCCTGTATCATGGGACTTTCCTAGAAAACCTAAACCCTAGGGAAAGGATATCTCTCAAGTTAAAATCTGCACAATATCATCTCATAAATTCAATACTCTTCCGAGTTAATTATGATGGGGTACTTTTAAGATGCCTCAAACGTGAAGATGCAGACAAAGTTACGAAGGAGCTCCATGATGGCCCCGTCGGTGGACATTTTGTAGGAGACGCCATCGCTCATAAGATACTGAGAACTAGCTATTATTGGCCCACTTTTTTCAAAGACGCTCACACATACACTATAAAATGTAAATCTTGTCAAATAAGTGCTGGGAGGGAGAAGAGAGAAATTGTCCTACTCCAACTGATGACCGTTTCTAGGCCTTTTGAGAAATGGGGCTTAGATATCATAGAATAAATTACACCAATTTCTTCACAATAACATAAGTACATACTTACTACCATCGATTATTTCACGAAATGGGTAGAGGCCATCCCTCTGACTCATGTAAATGAGAAGGTGGTAATCCAATTCATAGAACAAAAACTAATTACAAGGTTCGATGTCCCTTCTGTCTTTTTTTTTGATAATGCAACTTACTTTTCTTCACCCTATTAACATAGTTTTCTCTAGACAAAGGAATCATAATTAGATACCCCGCAAATTATTATCCACAAGGAAACGAAGTGGCAAAATCAACTAATAAGAACCTGGTGAGGATATTGAAGAAAACGGTTACAGACAACCAGAGGAATTGACATAATATACTCCATAACTCTTTATGGGAAGATAGAGTTACACCCAAGTAATCTATAGGGAATTCCCCATACTTTCTAGTATATGGACAGGAAGCCATTCTCTTGAACGGATTATATCTTCCATCTCTTCAACTTGCTCAGGAGTTCAAAGGGAAACCCTCATCAATATTATAACAAATAATTGACACCCTGCTCATGTTAGAATAAGAAAGGGAGAAAGATAAATCAAATTTCATAGCCCACCAACAGATAGTTAAAATATGGTTTGATAAGCATAAGGCTAAAGAGAATAATTTTGAAGTAGGAGACTTAGTCCTAAAGTGGGACAAAGAAAATGAGCCTAAAGGAAAACATTCTAAGTTAGAGAACCTATGGCTCGAACCTTTCCTGGTGGCCGAGAAGATTGGGTTAGGAAAATATCAACTACAAAAACTGAGGGGGGAATTTGACGCTCTCCCGGTGAATGGCCAAGCCCCGAAACAATATTTTCATTAAAAAAAAATTATGTCTATTTTTGATGCGTCGATTTGTCTTTTTGCATTTATAATTTTTGTTTTATATTTTGCGATCGTTCTTCTGATCTTTTGAAAGATTGTGTTTAGAAAGACAATGGTTGACCTCAAATCCTGTGACATAGTGAACTCTCTTCATAACTCGTCGCTCATATACAAACACAGGAAACGTTGAGGAACCTACGGTTGTTTCAAGGGATTCTCTAGCTAACTTGTGCAGATGAACAACTTTGGATAAATACGGAAGTGTGCTTAGTGGTCTGGTAAAACCTTAAGGGAAAGACGGTAAGATGGAAAGGACTACATGCACCTCAGAGACAGAGCTAGTGAGTTTCACCTTAACCATCTCTTTTTTTGCAAATAACAAATGTCCTCCTCTCCCGCTCGCTCAGGGAATTCTGCCAAAATAAAGTCAACTATATAAAATGAGCACATAGTAGGAGAGGGTATGMAGATATCTCTRTCGGGGCTRTGGAYRCTCAYTGGYARCAGAGCAAGGTCTGTGATGTCRGGGTGACTCCATCGGGGCTATGGACRCTCTCTGGTAGCAAAGCAACATTGTAACAAATGAATAAGGGTAACTAAAAGGCCTAGTGCCAATGAATGTTTTACTAGACTCTTGTCAAAAGAGGGCATGAGTCAAGGTTACAGGAAAATAAGGTAGAATAAAGGATAAAAAAACCCCACAGGCAGGCCCAGATGCATCAACCAAGGAAATTCCAAATGCAAGGGTAAAAGAAGCTCTGACAAAAACTAGTTAAGTTCCTAATCAATGTTTGCATCATCCGAGCCTGAGGAAGGAACATAGTTTCTACTTTCTCCCAGTAAGTTGCCATTTGTTGAGCACTCAACACACCCTAAAAAGCTTTTTCCAATTTTTCACTTTTTGGGTACCACTTAATCTTTGCACTGTCTGAATTGAATTTTCATTTGAGAAATGATTTTTGTTTACTTGTTCTCTTAACGCTCATTAGCTATTCAGGTTTTTTTAAATTTATGAAACTCCATGAATTCAAAGAGGCTTAACACTTAAATAAGGAATCAAACTGCCAAAACACTTCACCCAACACACTCAAAATTTGGCATCAGAAGGAATTAAGAGGTGTAAAAGAATCACTCAAAAAACCTCACTCATTGAGCCCCGATCTTCATCTGCTATCAATGAAAGGAAGATTTTGTTTCATGACAAGTATCACCTACAGACATCGCTAATATCCTATCCCCTTCGATATCGGTAAAAGGTGAAGGGAGTAAACGTTAAGGAATAATGAAATGATATCACCGATAGTCGATACCCGACGTGCTTGCCGAAATCGGGGACGACGAAATCGCGACGAACATTTTGACCATGCTAAAGAGTTTTTCCCAATCACCGATTCCTGAAACGTTTCAGCATCAAGAGTTTTTGAAGAAGCTAATCCAAATAAAAACATGCGATAGGTTTATCTCGTATCGTCGACCCTCGATAACGTTTCGGCATCGACGATCCCAGGTTTAGTTTAGAATGCACAACTTGAAGAAAGTCCCGACTCCGACTAATACTCGCGAGTTAAGTCACTGGTCTTCAATGCCATGTGTCTTTTCCAAATTGGAGAAACGTATGACCCAACTTTGCCCCGAGTCATTCTTGGTCCCCTAAATCCAAGTCACATCTCCGAGCCAATTTTTCCATGTCAGCACCGTATGATGAAATCGATCAGCGTAAGAGGTTTTTCACAAAAGGATATAAACGAAAATGTCCATAACACATTGTCGATGCCCGATCTGCCCACTAAGAAAGAGACATGATGGGACGTCTTAGCACTAGATACATTTAGATTCAGAGCATTTAAGGGGATAATTAATTCCAAATCTCGCATTAGTTTCTAGTTCGTGTGCAAATCAAAACAACCATTTGAAATCACCAATAGAGCACATCACCTTCCACGCCTCCGCCATCAACCCATGATGAATTTAAGTTGCATAGATTTGATGATAGATTTGTTTGAGTTCCACTCATCATGCAGATTAAATGGTTGATACAAAAAGGTCAGTTCTTCCTCGGTTTAAATTATCTTGAGCTACTGTAAACGAAAACATTCTATGCACAAACGAGTTTCAAATCATCTAGAGAAGCGAAACAAGTGATTCAAAAGCTACAAAGATCCTGTGAGTAAGAAATAACCAGGTTTAGCAAGCTTTACATGTATGTACCGGTCTATGGATTTTTCATACTTGCACTTTATATATATATCTTATCCCATGTTTCTCTGTACGCCATATCTAAACAATTTATTTCTATTATAGGAACAATGCCTCCAAGAAATCCAAGCACCAAGCGATCGCTGAGGGTGCCCAAGTTGAAAGAACCAGAGGTAGGAGAAGGATCTTCTCCGGTGGCCGCAAAACAATTGGAATTTTCTCCAAGACTAGAACCGGTCATTAAAACATCTAAAAAGAAGGTTTTCACTCAACCTCTGGCCTTTGGAGACACAGAGGCAAGCATCAGGATCAAGGCGGTACTCCCACATTGGGGGGAACTCTTCAAGAATATCATCTGAGAAGAATTCCCAGAATACACCCCGCACAGTGACTGAGATGTGAGAGTGCTTAACGATGAAGTTTTTTTGAATATCCGAAGATCATACCTGCAAATGGTAGCAAGAAGAACTCCAGTGTTCCCCTGCATAGACCTTGTGAAGTGTCTCATTGACCACACAGACACACAAAAATGTTTGATTAATGACTATAATGGTGAGTGTGTCGGAGTATTCCTTCTAGTGGAGGTCCAGAAGTATTACAATCTTAGAGACCCGAAGGAGCGAATAAACATTGATTTCATCGTAAAATTCTATGAGTGCCATGACACCATCTGGGTAATGGCCTCATGATGGTGAGAAGATAAGAAATACACCAACCAAAATTCCGACTAGTACCAAACGACCAATGTAAGAGAACCATACATCTCCCTAATGGATCTCATCTACCGATTGTATGGGGAGAAATACTGCTCCATATTTTCGGAGGCATGGATTCCTCTAGTGTACATAGTAGCTATTTCTGAGAGCGGATTCAACTAGTGAACCATCATTTACAAGCAGTTGAGTATCTACATACAACAGGCTCAGACCCCGAAAGAAGGGGATATTCTAGCCTTCTACATGTCATCATATTTGTTGGATGTCATGTGTGCTAGAAACGTCTTCTCCAGCATGAACCTAAGATGGGACATCACAGAACTCTCATTCCATGTATATTTCAATGTCTTATGGGAGAACATGTATACAAAATCCTACTCCCTCATCTGTGATGAATTCATTGCACACATTTATTTTATTATTTTCAAGAAAGAGTGTCTGAGACTATCGACTGCGGCCAAAAAGGTGATATCAAAGGCCATCCATTGGTATTTGGATGAACATGATACCTACATTAGGGTATTCGGGGCCACCGGAGCACCTCATATCCTACTAACACATGTCCCTGCCCGACTTGTAGTGGGAGAGATATGCTACGAAACCATCCTGGAAGGTTACAATGCCACCCTAGTTAAGGATAAGAAGCGGGCGTTTATACCTTATGGATTCCATGTAGTCTTTTACCTAGTGAAAGACACCGCTCAAGTCAAGTAGGAAGGGTTGAGCCAATTATAATTTTGATTCCAGACCGACCGATTATGCAAGCATGACCCAAAGGGTCTAGTCTTGAAATATGCTTCTCAAGTGTTGTCTTACTGGCCATATACCCACGACAAATTTAAAGATGAAATCTTCACAGAAAATTCCCAAGACTGAGACGAGGTGGTGGCAAGGATGGTTGATACAAAAATGACCAAGTTCAGAGCCATGAGTCTGGAAAAACAAACAACAACCATAGAACAATCATCTCAAGAGTCCCTCAGAGCCAGAGAATAAATGTTAGCAGTCAAAGCAGCAGTTCCCCAGCTAGCGATCGAAACAACAGAGATTCCCTAGGTAGCTCTGGTGCAAGGAAGAGGTTTCCCCATGACTCAGGACACGTGAGAGAGGGGGTTAATCATGTTGGAACAAGTGCAATGAGTAATTGATCAGCTGCAAGATGATCCAGACCTCTAAGTAGCGACAGGATCCTTGCCGATAACCCATATGAAATCCTGATGGGCCCAAGCGGCCTTGAATTCATAGAAATTGATGAAATTACTGGGTTAGACAACCTTGAATTCACAATTCCATCGGTCGAATCATTGACAGGTGTGTTGACTCAGCCAGAGACAATAAAAAAATTAGGGAAAGAAAGTGCGTTGAACCCCTTAAGAGAACTGATAAAAATCTATGATGATGATGAGAGCCTTGAGGTATCCTTTGTGACCCCTGTACATATCGAAGAAGAAAAGGAGCCAGAGAAGACATATTCTTCGGCTCCTGATGCTCAAATTCAAGGGCTTCCACAGAACAAGCAAGAATCCAAGAGTGTCCTAGACATTAGGTTGCCCAATGCACCAAAAACCCAAGCGGATAGTCCGAAGGACGAGCTAGGGTTGAACGAACCAAAGGAATGAGCTCCACAAGAAGAAATAATATTCTCAACGATCGATGATAAAGTAAGTACCAAACCTACCCCCAATGCCTCAATTTCAATCAGTACTCAAACCCCCAATGAGCGACAGACAGAAGCCAGGCCTTCATAACACAAGGAGGAAGTTCAAGAACCCATCCCTGAACAAGTATATACCATTAGGATTCTGGGGAATGCACTCACCTGGGGAGATAAAAAAATACCCAAACCCGTGGACGAAGTAGCCCATATACATGCTATCACTTATGACCATAAAAGGAAGGCTATCATTCAGCGAACCACCAAGAAGAGGAGAATCACTTTAGATCGCTCCATCCTCATCACTAGGAGGAAAACATGATCAAAACAGAGCATGTTAAAATGTTTGAACTTATTGACGTAGGGATGGAAATCAAATATGCCACCCTAGACAGAGCTAAAAGGGATGAAGAGGAGCTGGCTGCTACCTTAAAGGAATTGCAACATTTGCACCACTTGGTGAAATATTACCAGGACACCACACAGGCCGTGGTGTACCTAAGGAGCGAATTCAAGGAGGCCTACATCAAGTTTACACAGGAAAAACACCTATTCACTGCAAGGATAGCCGAGTTTCAAGAAGACACCCTCTTGGCGCTAGGAACATAAAAAGAAAGGGGGAGGTGGTACGAGAAGGTGCAAGAATCCGTGGAAAGAATCGACTACATCGGTGAAGTGCAAAAGGGTCAAGATGTCGAAGAGCATGGCATCTAGGTGCTAAGGTGTTAGCGACAATTTTTGTCTTGGGTACAAAAGTACCCAGGTCTGCAAATAGCATGGGAAGCGCCCAAGCGCAGCACGGGAGAATCCCTTTTCTAGTTGCAAGTCAAGTGAGCGGGCGAAGTGTTGGTTGTCAGCTGCCGAGATTCAACTGCAAAGCGAATCGACAGTGATCGGGTTTTCAGGGCTGTCAAGTTGCTCGGGGCTTAGCACGAAGGGTAGTGCCCATTTTTCAAGGCAAATCTGGGTCGTCTGATCCAATTGGGACAGGTGACGGCCAGTCCGCGTATCGGGGATCGGTGTTTCGGGAGACAAGGAGCCTCCCATTCTTTATAGCTGAAATCACTGAAATGCCGAAAGCACCTTTGGGGCCGAGCCCACAGTCCTAGCACCAGGTCACATCAAGCGAGCCTATAAATGGGGGGAGCCCTCTTTATAATAGAGAATACTATCTGGACCGTTCATCTGAAGGATGCGCGACGCACATCCGCGTCACGTCGGCATTCGGGAGTTCGAGGGGTAAGCGCACTTCGTCATTTCACCTCTCGAAACCTCGAATCCCGAAACGCTGAAAGCGCCCAGAATTAGGCCCATGGTTTTGGCGCGTGGTCACAGAGGAGCAGGCCTAAAGGAGGGGCGCTAATGTTTATCATTTGACGAGATGAGACCCAAAGCGTCGAGAGTGATCTTAGCCGTTCATATTGGATGAACACGTGGTGTGCGATTAGGTTCTCTGCCTTTTCTCTCATCGTGATTTCAAAGCGTAAGGAACAGTTCTCTCATATCTCCGAAGCACGAAGCATCGAAGATGTCTCGGACTTGGGCCCGCAGTATTTCCGAATTAGTTCAAAACTGTCAGATTAGTCGGGGGAAGCGTGGCGACCGTTAGGACCTCCCATCATTTCACCCATCGTGATTTCGAAGAAAGAAGACCCGCTCCTTCCTATCCACAAACCCCGAAACGACGAAAGCGCTCTGGAAATTAGGCGTAAGGTCACGGCCCGTGGTCACTCAAGAAAGTAGAAAGGGCTATACAAAAGGGGGCCAAAAGCACCGAATTGAGTTTCAGAAGGGGGGCACTGTGTTCTCTAGATGCCAATTCGATGTGATCTAAATCCTGGTACCTGCTGGGAATGAATGAAGAAGAGAGAGGATGGTTGAAACCTCGCCTCACTCGTTAATTGCAAAGTATGGATGTTTTGGCTGAAAGTCTACTCGAGAAGGTCCTCTATACTGGTTCTTTTCATGAAATCCGTGCCGAGTCCTCAGCTCGCCAGGGAAGCTTGCACATGCTAATTCAACATTTAAAGGCTCAGCTACCCCCTGGCGCGAGCCATGCAGAATTAAGGTGGTGTATGACAGGGGAGTGCAGACTATATTTGATTGAAGAGACTCCTCATCCCAAAAGTCCAGTAGGCCTCTGCTGGGAAAATTTTTAGAAGTATATATACTTAATTTTGATATTTTTCAAGCTATCGATGGTAGAGCAAAGCTCGCGATTGTAATTTTTTAACAGACACTCTAGTTCTCTGGTTATGCATTTGTATGTAAGATTTCTTGTTTAATGAAAGAAAGTTTCCTTATTCCATCTAGTTTTCATCTCATACTGAGGGAGTTCATGATTAACTGATTCACATGAATTATTGCAGTTGTGTTATGATAAAAGATTTATTGTGGCGCTATTGTATTCTTTGGTTTTTTGCATTTGAATGTAAGAAGATCTTGCATTTAAGTGCATTCTCCTACAATCTGCTAGCAACCTGATGTTGACAATAGAACTTTGCATCTCTCTGATACAAGTATTCCCCCTACTCACCCTTACTACAATTCACTGTCTGGAGTATGTCTAAGACCTCACTTGCCCATGCATGCCTGGCCTAGTTTTGGAGTTGAAACAATATCGTCCGAGTTTACTTCCATTCGATCACCCCTTTCATACACAAATCGTGACATAAATTGATGGGCGTTGGGCTCTTCTCCTGCTGCAATCTGAGAGTGAATTCCGTCGCCAACATTTTTGGCGCCGTTGCCGGGGATGAAGTTGAAAATTTTCCCTAGGATTGAACGACATTGACCCTCTGATGCTGAAGGTGCATCGGGTATCGGAGCCTTTGAAGATTGCTACTGTGCACCTGGCGACTCCATTGTGACGACTGCACTGTGGAGAACTTTCCGTGTCAATTATGGCTTTCAGAGGGAGGCACACGCGGTCCCATCCACAACTGCCTCTAGCTACACCCAAAACTGATCGGGAGGTGGTTCTCGAAAAATGAAAGGTCTCTGAAGAAGAAGCTGCCGTCGCCGAACCAAGTAACCCGCCATCTCCTTCTATAAGAACTCCATTTTCTCCTCCTCAGTTTCCTAGCAGACCTCTTTCTGAAGTTTCCCGTTTCCTGAATTTCGGGAGTGTTCCTGTTGAGGTTTCCCCCCCTAGTCTGGGATTGGAGGGAGAAATCCTTGTCATTCCCCTCTCCCCTGAAACTGTACCTTGGCGTAGACCTAGGACCATAAAAGATTTCCCCACTCCTAGTTTTACCACTCCTCCTCTTGTTACTGTTGCCGCTTCTGCACGAAGGGAAACATCATCCGACTTAAGCTCGCTAGCCTTCTCCCTAAATCCCCTATTGTTTCCCACTCCCCTTAGAAGCTCATCCCCAGTATCCCCTTTTCGAGCTCCTTCTCCTCTGAGTTCTCCTCCACATAATATCCCTATGGCAGGAGAAAATTCCCCCATGACCAGAATGGAGGCCATTATAGCCGCTAGGTATGCCCTCCTCATGCTACCTCAGCCTCTCAATACCCTCCCAGCAGATGGTTGCCTCAAGCAGCTGCCTAAGTTTACAGGTGAGGGGGACATAACTGCAGAAGAACACCTAGAAGCCTTTTATAGTTTTACAGATGATAATGTTATCATGCATGCAGACGTATGGATGAGGGTTTTTGTCCATAGCCTTCAAGGCGAGGCTAGAAAATGGTTCAAGGCCCTGCCTCCTGGATCTATTAATGGGATTGAGGCTTTGGATAATGCCTTTTTGAGATAGTGGGGGGATAAAAAAGACTTCATGTATTACATGACAGAGTTTAGGTCGTTGAAGAGAAAAGAAGGAGAGTCTATCTCTGACTTCCCCAAGAGATTTAATAAAATGTACAACAAAATCCCTGCTGAGATAAAACCCTCCGAAGCCTCTGCAAAGATCACTTATGCTAGTGCCTTTGATCCTGATTTCTGCCTCCTGTTGAGGGAAAGAAGAGCCACTTCTCTGGCCCATATGTAGGATGCAGCCATGAAGGTAGAATCTAACATATTGGCTATTGACCGACTCAGGAACACTGCTGGTAGAAACATATCCAGGCAGAGGGCTGAAGCTTCCTCATCTAGTTCCTCTCCCCTGCCCCTTAAGACATATGAGACAACTAGAATACTAAAATTACTTTCTGCCTGGATGGAAAAGTGGGAATTAGAAGGGAATCCCCTCTACAGAAATCCCCAAAATACAGATAGTAGAGGTTTCAGGAAGCCCAATAACAATGCACCATAGGTTTTTCCGAGGGAACTAAGGAGCATAGATAGAGATGATCAAAGGATTCAGACCCCTCTCCAGAACAACCTAGTTTCTCATGAGGAAGGGGAGGAGGTGGATGAACTCGACCCCGAGATCCACTGCATCGAGGACACTTCTCTGTTTCCTCATTTGACTCAATCTACATATGAAGAATCCCTTATCAACGCTCAAATCAACGAGTTGAGTAGAGGGGAAAAAGCGTGCAACAATCCTAACAGATATAATCTCAGGTCAAAAAAGAAAGAAGGGAGCTTTGATAACCAGGATCAGCCCCTCATAGCAGAAAGGCCTACTAAAGTTGTAGCAGCCACTACTAAAAAAAAGAAAACTCAGAGTGCTTCGCCAGCAGCTAAGGAACCTGTCACAGAGGTAAGGGAAGAACCTAAGCCTATTCCCTCCTTCAATTTTGAGCATGAGA